>CATNWA010017121.1:102500-230881 GCA_951230385.1 Staurois parvus | reverse complement strand
CAACCCTCAAAAACCCCCCTCCCCCCCCCCCAAAACCCCCTCATAAAAACCCTGACCACCCCCCCCCCCCCCCCCCCCCCCCTTTATCCCCTCGTAAATCCTGACCACCCCCCCCCCCCCCCCCCCAAAAAAACCCCTCGTATAACCCTGACCACCCCCCCCCAAAACCCCCTATTTAAAACCCCTGACCACTTCCCCCAAATACCCCCCTCGTAAAAACCGACCACTCCCCCCCATACCCCCTTCATATAAGCCTGACCACCCCCCCCCCATCCCCTCGAAAACCCCTGACCCCCCCCCCCCCATACCCCCTCGTAAAAACCCGGGACCACTCCCCCCCATATCCCCTCTTTAAAAACCCTGCCCCCTCCCCCCCAATCCCCTCGAATAACCCTGACCTTTTCCCCCCCCCCAATACCCCCTCGTATAACCCTGCCCAACCCCCCCCAAATACCCCCTGTATAACCCCTGACCCCCCCCCCCATATCCCCTTCGTATAACCCTAAACCAAACCCCCCCCCCCCTTATCCCTCTAAAAACCCCTGACCACCCCCCCCCATTCCCCTCGTAAAAACCCGGGCCCACCCCCCCCATATACCCCCGGGTATAACCCTGCCACCCCCCCCCATACCCCCTCATAAAAACCCTGCCCAAACTCCCCCCAAATACCCCCCTTTTTTAAACCCGGGACCCCTCCCCCCCAAAACCCCTCGTATAAACCCTAAACCACTCCCCCCCAAAAACCCCTTTTTAAAACCCCTGACCCCCCCCCCCCATATCCCCTCGTTTTAAAGCTGACCCACCCCATTTTTCCCCTCGTATTTAACGCTGACCACTCCCCCCATATCTCCCATCGTATATCGAGGAACCACTCCCCCCCATATCCCCCTCGTCATATATACCTCTGACCACTCCCCCCCATATCCCCTCGTATAACCCTGACCACTCCCTCCATTCCCCTCGTAGCAACCGCTGACACTCCTCCCCCCATATCACCTCGTATAACCTGGACCCCTACCCCCAGATCCCTATATTTACCCTGACCACTCCCACCCCCATATACCCTCGTTTTACACCCTGACCATCCCCCCCATATACTTCGTATAACCTGACCACTCACACACACCACTCCGCTCGTCCACTCGTCTAACCCTGACAACTTCCCGCCCCAGATCCCCGCAGTATAACCTGACCTCTCCCCCCTATCCCCTCGTTAACTGACCATCCCCCCATATCCCTACGTATAACGATGACACTCCCCCCATGATCACTCGTATAACCCTGACCCACTCCCCCATATTCCCCTCGTATAAACTCTGACCACCTCCCCACCCCATATCCCATCGAATAACCCTTTCCACTCCCCCCATATCCCCTCGTATAACCCTGACCACTCCCCCCATATCGCCTCGTATAACCCAGACCACTCCTCCCCATATCCCCTCGTATAACCCTGACCACTCCCGCCCATATCCCCTCGTATAACTCTGACCACTCCCCCCCATCCCCTCGTATAACCCTGACCACTCCCCCCATATCCCTCGTATCGTAATAACTTCTGACCACTCCCCCCCATCCCCTCGTATTACCCTGATCCACTCCCCGCCCCCCCCCCCCCCATATTCCCCTCGTATAACCAGACCACTCCCCCCCCCCCCCCCCCTCGTATAACCCATATCCCCTCGTATATCCCTGACCACTCCCCTCCATATCCCCTCGTATAACCCTGACCACTGCCCCCCCCCCCATATCCCCTCGTATAACCCTGACCACTCCCCCCCCCCACCCCCATATCCCCTCGTATAACCCTGACCACTACTCCCCCCATATCCCCTCGTATAACCTGACCACTCCCCCCCCATATCCCCATCGTATACCCTGACCACTCCCCCCCATCCCCTCATATAACCCTGACCACTCCCCCCCATATTCCCTCGTATAACCCTGACCACTCCCCCCCCCCCCCCCTATATCCCCTCGTATAACCATGACCACTCTCTCCATATCCCCTGTATATTTTGACCCCTCCCCCACCTCCATTGCCCAGATTACACCCTTTGCCCTCGTGTACCCGGACATCCTCCGCTCTTCAAGCTTTGCATAGAGAATCACAGAGGCCCGGCGATGACCTCATGGTGGGGGGGGGGGAATAAGGTCAGAGGGAGGGATTCATGAAAACATTTCATTATCCTGATGTGGGAGGAGCCTGTGGGAAGGTGAACTACAAACACCAGCTGTAAGGAGGAGGAACTCCGCTCTAAACAGACCTACTTCTGCAGTGATGGGGGGGGAAAGGGAGGATGATGGGGGGGGGGAAGGGGGTGCAGGGGAGGATGATGGGGGGGGAAGGGAAGGGAGGATGATGGGGGGGGGGGGGAAGGGAGGATGATGGGGGGGGGGGAAGGGAGATGATGGGGGGGGGGGGGAAGGGGCGAGGATGATGGGGGGGGGGAAGGGAGGATGATGGGGGGGGGGGGGGGGAGGATGAGGGGGGGGGGGGGAAGGGAGGATGATGGTGCTGGGGGGGGGGCAACTTTCACAAACAGGTCAGCAATGGCGGCCTCAGGGTCTGGCGGTTCATTTTACTGACATTGGTTGTCGGTGGGAGTCGTGGAATGTTTGCACCTCCCACCACCCTTTATTGACAGGGACTTGCTGTTTTCTGTAGTGGGTGGAGCCAACTGAGTCCCACCCACAGAGATCTGCTCTCTTCAGTGCAGGGTGTCTGGTCTTGTTTCCACCCCCTCCTGATTTCTGTAGTGGGTGGAGCTTGCTGGACCCCTCCCACAGCTCTGCTCTCCTTCTGCAGGGTGACTGGTCTTGTGTCTGCCCCCTCCTGTAGTTTTCTGTAGTGGGTGGGGACCTGCTGAGTCCCCTCCCACAGCCCTGCTCTCTCCTTGTGCAGGGTGACTGGTTTTGTCTCTGCCCCTCCCCCCTGTTGGTTTCTGTAGTGGGTGGAGCTCTGCTGGACATCTCCCACAGCTCTGCTCTCCTTTGCAGCAGGGTGACTGGTCTTGTGTCTGCCCCTCCCCCCTGTTGGTTTCTGTAGTGGGTGGAGCTTGCTGGACCCCTCCCACAGCTCTGCTCTCCTTCTGCAGGGTGACTGGTCTTGTGTCTGCCCCCTCCTGTAGTTTTCTGTAGTGGGTGGGACCTGCTGAGTCCCCTCCCACAGCCCTGCTCTCTCCTTGTGCAGGGTGACTGGTATTGTCTCTGGCCCCCCCCCCCCTGTAGGTTTCTGTAGTGGGTGGAGCCTGATGGACCCCTCCCACAGCTCTGCGCTCTCTCCTTGTGCAGGGTTACTGGTCTTGTCTCCGCCCCCTCCCACATGTTGGCTCTCACCAAATGGGGGACACCCCTGGAATTCCCTCACATTGGAGGGATTTCCTCTCACTTCCTGTTTTGTCTATGGGACAGGAAGTGAAGGGAAGTCTTCCCAATGGTGCACAGATGGTAAATAAATTTCCCCAGGGGTTATAACCCTCCATTACTCCATCCAATGTTTACAAAAAAAAAGTTTTGCCTTTAAACCCTCCTGAAGAATTCTGCGATTCCTGATCGCGCTAAAGTACATTTGGGCGCCATTATCCCTAATTGTCTGCTGCACAACAGAAGCACGTGGCAATTGCGACAAGATGTGTTTAACCCCTCCCCCTTCAGAGGATGATCCCCCCCCCCCCCCGACCAAGCCATTTTTTGCATTACGACGCTGCGTCAATTTAACTGACAAGTGCGCGGTCATGCAACGCTGCACCCAGATGAAATTTACGTCATTTTTTTCCCCACAAATTGAGCTTTTTTTTCGGTGGTATTTGATCGCCTGTGCGGTTTTTATTTTTTGCGCTATAAAAAAAAAAAAAACGACAATTTTGAGGGAAAAAAACAATATTTTTGGACTTTTTTCTGTAAAACACGTCCAGTAAAAAAATGTTAATCAAATTTCGTCATAAATTTCAGCCAAAATGTCTCCCGCTCCGTGTCTTCGCTAAAAAAAATCCCAAATACGTGTAAATTAATTGGTTTATGTGAAAGTCGTCGCGTCTACAAATGGCGGGATAGATACGGGGATTTGTTCATATATATAACTAGTAATGGCGGCGATCAGCGACTTATAGTGGGACTGCGGGGGACATTCTGACACTGGGGGAGGGACGGGCTTGGTGTCACTGACATCCCCAGTGACACCAGTACAGTGATCAGTGCTAAAAAAAAAATGACTGATACCGTACTAATGGGACTGGTCAGGAAGGGGTTAATATGAGGGGTGATCAAAGGGTTAACTGTGCTGGGAGTGGTTTACTAGGGGGCGGGGTCTGTGTGCTTCACTGTACTCAATCACTGCTCTGGATGGCTGTGCAGTGTGCCCGAGCCGACAGGGAAGAGGACTGTTAGTAAACAAACCAGTTGTCCTCCCCATTGGAGATGCTCGGTGATCACCGGGTGCCGGAGGGGAATCACCGGCCGGAACCCGGTGATTGACAGCTGCGGCCGCGAACGGCAGCGCGGGTAGAGCACATGCGCACCCCCTACCTGGAAATACAGAATCATGTATACAGGATTTTGCGCACCCCTGCTGCCCTGCACCAGTATATCTTCTATAGGGCGGTCGGGAAGCTGTTAAAAACTGCGCTGAGCTTGTCACCCCAAAAAAAAAGAGCGGGAGTTTCTTTTTGAGTGACAAATGCGCCCCAATGAAGTTGTGCGCGACGTTGCGCTGTGTCCCTCTGTGTGACACCGATCAACGGAAAGAGCCGAAGATGCCGGCTCGGTCATGTGATCAGCTGTGCCCAATCACAGCTGATCACATGTAAACAGGGAAATGCCGGTTATCGGCATTTCTCTCCTCACGAGCCGTCACGCTGACAGGAGAGGAGAGCAGGTAATTGGTATTCCTCAGAGGGGACATCTACACTGATCAGAGCACTGATGATCTGTGTAGTCCCAGCAGTGCCACCTGTTAGTGTCCATCAGTGCCAGCTGTCAGTGCTCATCCATGCCACCTACCATGTCCATCAGTGTCACATAGTGCCCATGTGAGCTGCCAGTCAGTGCCACCTATCAGTATGCATCAGTGCCTCCTCATCAGTGCCCATCACTGCCACCTATCAGTGCCCATCACTGCAGCCTCATTTGCGCACATCAGTGAAGGAGCAAAAACACTTATTTACAACATTTTATAACAAAAACTAAAACTTTTTTTTTCCAAAATTTTCAGTGGTTTTTGGTTTAAGAAAAAATAAAAACCCCCCCCCCAGAGGTGATTAAATACCACCAAAAGAAAGCTCTATCTGTCTCAAAAAAATTATAAAAATGTCATACGGGTACATATGGGTGTTGCATGACCGCGCAATTGTCATTCAAAGTGTGACAGCGCTGAAAATTGACCTGGGGGGAGGGAGGGGGTAGAAGTGCTCTGTAGGCAGGAAGGGGGTAGAAGTGCCCTGTAGTGGAAGGAAGGGGGTAGAAGTGCCCGGTGGGCAGGAAGGGGGTAGAAGTGCCCGGTGGGCAGGAAGGGGGTAGAAGTGCCCGGTGGGCAGGAAGGGGGTAGAAGTGCCCGGTGGGCAGGAAGGGGGTAGAAGTGCCCGGTGGGCAGGAAGGGGGTAGAAGTGCCCGGTGGGCAGGAAGGGGGTAGAAGTGCCCGGTGGGCAGGAAGGGGGTAGAAGTGCCCGGTGGGCAGGAAGGGGGTAGAAGTGCCCGGTGGGCAGGAAGGGGGTAGAAGCGCCCTGTAGGCAGGAAGGGGGTAGAAGTGTCCGGTAGGCAGGAAGGGGGTAGAAGTGCCCGGTAGGCAGGAAGGGGGTAGAAGCGCCCGGTGGGCAGGAAGGGGGTAGAAGCGCCCGGTGGGCAGGGAGGGGGTAGAAGCGCCCCGTAGGTGAGGGGTTAAGTGATGCTCCGTAACACTAAATTGATGACCTGTAGGGGGTTTTGAAGCGTCACCTATAGAAAATATAGGATACCGCCGCTTGTCGCCACTTCACGAGCGCACACAAATTTAAGGTATGACACGTTTGGTATCTATTTACTCGCTGCAACCTCATCTTTTTATATTTTACCAAAAATTTGAGTAATTTATTGCATTTGTTTGCCCTAAAATTCACTTTAGTGTGTTTTTTTTTTTTTTTTTATATGCCATTTTGCGATATCGTGTGACTTTAAAAAATGGAACTACCTCTATTTTATTCTCTAGGGCGTCTGCTTTCAGAAAATACAGCGGGTAACATAAGAATTGAACACGCCACCCTTTTCCTCGGTAAATATATTTCTAAAGGTGCTATTGGCATGAAATTTTCACCACGTGTCGGTAACAACCCAATACAAAGAAACCGAAACAAACAAGTTCAGAAATTCAGTTATATGTAATAAAATGGAATGACATAGGGAAAAAGTATTGAACACATGAAGAAAAGGAGGTGCAAAAAGTCATAGATTACAGCTGCTGTCTTGGCTGTCCATCAGTAATTAGAATGCAATCCTGCCCCTTGTCGGTGCAGATTACGACGCCCCCTGTCGGGGCAGATTACGGCGCCCCCTGTCGGTGCAGATTACGGCGCCCCTTGTCGGTGCAGATTACGGCGCCCCTTGTCGTGTGCAGATTACGGCGCCCCTTGTCGGTGCAGATTACGGCGCCCCTTGTCGGTGCATATTACGGCGCCCCTTGTCGGTGCATATTACGGCGCCCCTTGTCGGTGCATATTACGGCGCCCCTGTCGGTGCATATTACGGCGCCCCTTGTCGGTGCAGATTACGGCGCCCCTTGTCGGGGCAGATTACGGCGCCCCTTGTCGGGGCAGATTACGGCGCCCCCTGCCGGGGCAGATTACGGCGCCCCCTGCCGGGGCAGATTACGGCGCCCCCTGCCGGGGCAGATTACGGCGCCCCCTGCCGGGGCAGATTACGGCGCCCCCTGCCGGGGCAGATTACGGCGCCCCCTGCCGGGGCAGATTACGGCGCCCCCTGCCGGGGCAGATTACGGCGCCCCTTGTCAATGCAGGCTTATTCTCAACCTAAGGCCTATAAATAAAAAAGATGTCTTATTACCAAGGTGTCACACAAGAAACATCTCATGATGGGTAAAAGCAAAGAGCTCTCTCAAGACCTTGTTGTTGCAAAACATTCTGATGGAATTGGTTACAGAAGGATTTCTAAACTTCTGAATGTTCCAGTGAGCACTGTTAGGGCCATAATCTGGAAGTGGAAAGAACATTTCACCATAAACCGGCCACAACCAGGTGTCCCCTCACAAGATTTCTGATGGAGGAGTACAAAGAATTCAGAAGAGTTGTCCAAGAGCCAAGGAACACTTGTGGAGATATTCAGAAAGACCTTGAATTAGCGGGTACAATTGTTTCAAAGAATGCATTCAACCGTCATGGCCTGTACGCACGTCATCGCGCAAGACTCCATTGCTGAAGAAGCATGTTGAAGCTCGTTTAGACTGCTGCACTGCATTGAGACCAGCTTGTGAAGTACTGGGGGATGTAGTCTGGTCAGATGAGGCCAAAATGGAACTCTTTGGAAGCCATAATACACACCATGTATGGAGGTCACAGAGCACTGTACATCCCCCCCAAAAACATCAGACCAACTGTGAAGCATGGAGGTGGGGACATCATGGTGTGAGGCTGCTTTTCAGCATACGGTACTGACAAACTTCATATTATAAGGAAGGATGAATGGAAAAATGGACCAAAAATCTGCTGCCATCTACCAGGATGAAGATGAAACGAGGGCGGACATTCCAGCAAGACAACGATCCCAAACACAAAGCCAAGGAAACGCTCAGGCTGCATTCACACTTGGAGCGTCTTGTAGCTCGAAGCTCCAAAAACGCTCAAACGTAAAAAAAGCAGTTGTCCTCTGTGGTGCGTGTTCGTGCGATCAGGTGTGAACAGGCTCCATAGAGAACAATTGATTTTAAGTTCGAGCTTTTTTGGAGCTTCGAGATACAAGAAGTGTCAATGAGGCCTTAATTGGTTTCAAAGACAGAAAATCAAGCTGCTGGAACGGCCCAGCCAATCACCGGACTGGAATCCAATAGAAAATCCATGGAAAGAACTGAAGGTCAGAGTTCATAGAAGAGGCCCACGGAACGATTTGAAGACTGTTGAAGAACGGGCCAAAACCCCACCTGAGCAACGCATGTCACTCGTTCCTCCATACCGGAGGTGTCTGGAAGCGCCATCACCAGCGAAGGATTTTGCACCGAACATTACATTTCTGTGGCTCGTTCAATACTTTCCCGGCGTCCTTCCATTTTATTACACAGAACTTATTTTGTCAACTTATTTGTTTTGGTTTCTTTGTATGGATTGTGCGGGTTGTCACCGACGTGGGGGAGATGTCATGTCAACAGCGCCTTTACAAATACACTATATGGCCAAAAGTATTGGGCCGCACTCCATATCATGTGATTCCGGTGCTCCAATCCCCTCCCAATCATGTGATTCCGGTGCTCCAATCCCCTCCCAATCATGTGATTCCGGTGCTCCAATCCCCTCCATATCATGTGATTCAGGTGCTCCAATCCCCTCCATATCATGTGACTCGGGTGCTCCAATCCCCTCCCCAATCATGTGATTCCGGTGCTCCAATCCCCTCCCAATCATGTGATTCCGGTGCTCCAATCCCCTCCCAATCATGTGATTCCGGGGCTCCAATCCCCTCCCAATCATGTGATTCCGTTGCTCCAATCCCCTCCCAATCATGTGATTCCGGTGCTCCAATCCCCTCCCAATCATGTGATTCCGGTGCTCCAATCCCCTCCCAATCATGTGATTCCGGTGCTCCAATCCCCTCCCAATCATGTGATTCCGGTGCTCCAATCCCCTCCCAATCATGTGATTCCGGTGCTCCAATCCCCTCCCAATCGTGATTCCGGTGCTCCAATCCCCTCCCAATCATGTGATTCCGGTGCTCCAATCCCCTCCCAATCATGTGATTCCGGTGCTCCAATCCCCTCCCAATCATGTGATTCAGGTGCTCCAATCCCCTCCCAATCATGTGATTCAGGTGCTCCAATCCCCTCCCAATCATGTGATTCAGGTGCTCCAATCCCCTCCATATAATGTGATTCAGGTGCTCCAATCCCCTCCATATAATGTGATTCCGGTGCTCCAATCCACTCCATATCATGTGATTCAGGTGCTCCAATCCCCTCCATGGACACAGGTGTTTACAATCACGCCCCTAGGTATGCAGACGGCTTCTGCAAACATTGGTGAAAGAATGGGTCGCTCTCAGGAGCTCAGTGACTCCAAGCGTGGTCCCGTGATAGGTGGCCACCTGGGCAATAAGTCCATCCGGGACATTTCCTGGCTACTAAATATTCCACGCTCAACTGTTAGTGGGATTATAACAAAGTGGAAGCCACTGGGAACAGCCACTCAGCCACCAAGTGGTAGGCCACGTCACATGACAGGGCGGGGTCAGCGCATGCTGAAGCGCACAGTGCGCAGAAGTCGCCAACTGTCTGCAGAGTCAATAGCTAAAGACCTCCAAACTTGGTGTGGCCTTCAGATGAGCCCAACAACAGTGCGTAGAGAGCTTCATGGAATGGGTTTCCATGGCCCAGCAGCTGCATCCAAGCCTTCCATCACCAAGTGCAATGCAAAGCGTCGGATGCCGTGGTGTAAAGCATGCCGCCACTGGACTCTAGAGAAATGGAGATGTGTTCTCTGCAGTGACCAATCACACTTCTCTGTCTGGCAATCCGATGGACGTGTCTAGGTTTGGTGGTGGCCAGGAGAACGGTACTTGCCTGACTGCATTGTGCCAAGTGTAAAGTCTGGTGGAGGGGGATTATGGGTTATGGTGTGGGGTTGTTTTTCAAGAGTTGGGTTGGCCCCCTAGTTCCAGTGAAGGGAACTCTTAAGGTGACATTTCGGACAATTTCATGCTCCCACCTTTGTGGGAGGGAGTTTGGGGATGGTCCCTTCCTGTTCCAACATGACTGCCCACCAGTGCACAAAGCAAGGTCCATAAAGACATGGAGGAGCCAGTTTGGGGTGGAGGAACTTGACTGTCCTGCACAGAGTCCTGACCTCAACCCCATAGAACACCTTTGGGATGAATTAGAGCGGAGACTGCGAGCCAGGCCCCCTCCCCCGACATCAGTGCCTGACCTGACAAATGTGCTTCTGGAAGAATGGTCCAACCTTCCCATAGACACCCTCCTAAACCTTGTGGACGGCCTTCCCAGAAGAGTTGAAGCTGTTAAAGCTGCAATGGGCGGGGCCAACTCAATATTGAACCCTACGGACTAAGACTGGGGGGCCATTTAAGGTCATGTGTGTGGAAAGGGCGGGGCCAACTCAATGTTGAACCCTATGGACTAAGACTGGGGGCCATTAAAGGTCATGTGTGTGGAAAGGGCGGGGCAACTCAATATTGAACCCTACGGACTAAGACTGGGGGGGGGGGGCATTAAAGGTCATGTGTGTGGGAAAGGGCGGGGCCAACTCAATATTGAACCCTACGGACTAAGACTGGGGGGGGGGGCCATTAAAGGTCGTGTGTGGAAAGGGCGGGGCCAACTCAATATTGAACCCTACGGACTAAGACTGGGGGGTCATTAAAGGTCATGTGTGTGGAAAGGATCGGGATGATGGCGGTATTGGCCGCACATTGACCAGTGAGTGCAGGATCGGGATGATGGTGGTATTGGCCACACATTGGCCAGTGAATGCAGGATCGGGATGATGGTGGTATTGGCCGCACATTGACCAGTGAGTGCAGGATCGGATGATGGCGGTATTGGCCGCACATTGATTAGTGAGTGCAGGATCGGGATGATGGCGGTATTGGCCGCACATTGACCAGTGAGTGCAGGATCGGGATGATGGCGGTGTTGGCCGCACATTGACCAGTGAGTGCAGGATCGGGATGATGGCGGTGTTGGCCGCACATTGACCAGTGAGTGCAGGATCGGGATGATGGCGGTATTGGCCGCACATTGACCAGTGAGTGCAGGATCGGGATGATGGCGGTATTGGCCGCACATTGACCAGTGAGTGCAGGATCGGGATGATGGCGGTATTGGCCGCACATTGACCAGTGAGTGCAGGATCGGGATGATGGCGGTGTTGGCCGCACATTGACCAGTGAGTGCAGGATCGGGATGATGGCGGTGTTGGCCGCACATTGACCAGTGAGTGCAGGATCAGGATGATGGCGGTATTGACCGCACATTGACCAGTGAGTGCAGGATCGGGATGATGGCGGTATTTGACCGCACATTGACCAGTGAGTGCAGGATCGGGATGATGGCGGTATTGGCCGCACATTGACCGGTTCTCTTTATGGACGCTGACTACACTTCGTGTTTCCTGGAGAGCGCCAGGCGTTCCCTGATTGATCTCAGTTGCTCGGGGTTCCTGGTTAAATATTGATCAGGCAGAGATGATTTCTCAGCATTATTACATGGCAGACGTTGGGATGGCGGAATGTTTGTGTTCAGCCGCTCAGTTCTGATTCTTATCTCCGGCACACAGACTGACATTTTATGAATGCACGATAACAGAATATTTTCCAGCAGCGGGGGGGGGGGGGGGGATGGGGGGGTCCTGGGCGGGGCGATGGGTAATTGGCAAAAATTAACTTCATCTTCAGCTCTCATGTCATCAACATTTGCTGGACAGATGTAAGCGAAAATCAGTCTTGATGGGGAGCGGAGTTCTTTTCGGTTGTAAATGTGAAAGAGATCAGCGTCCTGTAAATATTACCAATTCTAATCCTCCTCCTTCCTGTGTGTAGGTTGTCATTGCGTGTGCTGGGGGGGGGGGAGCATGCTTAGTATGTGTGCTGGCTGTGCTGCCTCCTGTATGATGGAGCTGATGTACCAGGAAGGACAACTTTTATATGTTCAACTATCACTTGGCTTAGACTGAGAAAACAGAGACCCCGTGTGTCAGGTGAGTAGGACTGCCGAGGGCTCCTCCCCTTCAGTCTTGCACAGGCGTACCGGCTCCTCCCCTTCAGTCTTGCACGGGCGTACCGGCTCCTCCCCTTCAGTCTTGCACGGGCGTACCGGCTCCTCCCCTTCAGTCTTGCACGGGCGTACCGGCTCCTCCCCTTCAGTCTTGCACGGGCGTACCGGCTCCTCCCCTTCAGTCTTGCAGGGGCGTACCGGCTCCTCCCCTTCAGTCTTGCAGGGGCGTACCGGCTCCTCCCCTTCAGTCTTGCACGGGCGTACCGGCTCCTCCCCTTCAGTCTTGCACGGGCGTACCGGCTCCTCCCCTTCAGTCTTGCACGGGCGTACCGGCTCCTCCCCTTCAGTCTTGCACGGGCGTACCGGCTCCTCCCCTTCAGTCTTGCACGGGCGTACCGGCTCCTCCCCTTCAGTCTTGCACGGGCGTACCGGCTCCTCCCCTTCAGTCTTGCACGGGCGTACCGGCTCCTCCCCTTCAGTCTTGCACGGGCGTACCGGCTCCTCCCCTTCAGTCTTGCACGGGCGTACCGGCTCCTCCCCTTCAGTCTTGCACGGGCGTACCGGCTCCTCCCCTTCAGTCTTGCACGGGCGTACCGGCTCCTCCCCTTCAGTCTTGCACGGGCGTACCGGCTCCTCCCCTTCAGTCTTGCACGGGCGTACCGGCTCCTCCCCTTCAGTCTTGCACGGGCGTACCGGCTCCTCCCCTTCAGTCTTGCACGGGCGTACCGGCTCCTCCCCTTCAGTCTTGCACGGGCGTACCGGCTCCTCCCCTTCAGTCTTGCACGGGCGTACCGGCTCCTCCCCTTCAGTCTTGCACGGGCGTACCGGCTCCTCCCCTTCAGTCTTGCACGGGCGTACCGGCTCCTCCCCTTCAGTCTTGCACGGGCGTACCGGCTCCTCCCCTTCAGTCTTGCACGGGCGTACCGGCTCCTCCCCTTCAGTCTTGCACGGGCGTACCGGCTCCTCCCCTTCAGTCTTGCACGGGCGTACCGGCTCCTCCCCTTCAGTCTTGCACGGGCGTACCGGCTCCTCCCCTTCAGTCCCGCACGGGCGTACCGGCTCCTCCCCTTCAGCCCCTTCAGCCTTGTGCGGGCGTACCGGCTCCTCCCCTTCAGCCTCGCGCGCTCCTCCCCCTCAGCCTTGCGCGGGCCTCGCGCGCTCCTCCCCCCTCAGCCTTGCGCGGGCCTCGCGCGCTCCTCCCCCTCAGCCTTGCGCGGGCCTCGCGCGCTCCTCCCCCTCAGCCTTGCGCGGGCCTCGCGCGCTCCTCCCCCTCAGCCTTGCGCGGGCCTCGCGCGCTCCTCCCCCTCAGCCTTGCGCGGGCCTCGCGCGCTCCTCCCCCTCAGCCTTGCTCGGGCCTCGCGCGCTCCTCCCCCTCAGCCTTGCGCGGGCCTCGCGCGCTCCTCCCCCTCAGCCTTGCGCGGGCCTCGCGCGGCATGGTGAGCCATGTAGGAGTGATGTCCATTGGGAGAGTGATGGTCCTCAAGCCCAAGCTTGCCTTTCAGGAAGGGAGGAGTTGTGTTGAAATTGGGCCGATATGAAGTTTGTGATTGAAGGTTGTCCATGCTAACCACATAGGAATGTAGGGAGTCGTATAGTCCTTGGCGGTCCGGATCGTTTCCTCCGTCCCTGATACGGTCTATATGTCAAAACCAATCCCACCCGAGACATGTTGGCCCTCTAATCTCTCTAATGATTTGTGTTTTTATGTAATATTTCTGTGTTCTGTAAACTCTGCACTTCTCTGACCGTTGAAGCCTCCCGGGTTGTTATTTGTACAAGTTGGTTCTTGGGATCCGGAGTTTTACTCAATGAAAACTAGGGATGCACCGAAACGTCGTCCATCGAAACATATCGCCCGAAAATGGCCCTTTCTGCATAGGAAATATTTAGCCTATACAGGGGACTGTGTGGGGGTGGGGGTGGGGGGGGGGGGTGAGATGGCTGAGAGAGGCAGGAGCGGAGCGGTGTATACAATGACTTGCTGTCACTATAGGTCAGTGCCGGTTTTTAAATGTAATTACCGGCTTTTTTTTTTTTTTTTTTATCCTTCACTGTATCTCACAGAATAAGCTGTCACTTTCCCCCCAGCTAAAATAAACAACGTTTCCTTGTAGTTTCTTTCTGGAGTTAAAAGACAGTTTCTTTCCCTGAGGTAATAGGAACAAAGTTTCCTTGTAGTTTCTTTCCCTGAATTAAAAGAAACAGTTTCCTTTAGCTCCGGGGAAAGTGACAGCTAATTCTGTGAGCTATAGTGAAGACAAAAAAAAGAAAGCCGGCAATTGCATTTAAAAATCCGGTGATCACATGAATCGGTGTAATCAAGATGTCACTTCTGATATCATTGCTTACTACGTGTGAAATCTGTGAATGATCACAGAGATCACATGGTACAGGGCGATTCACAACAGGGGGGTGATGAAGATTTTTTTTTTTTTTTTTTTTTTTACACTGATTGCTTTTACAGGCTTTATGGATATAAAAGCAATCATTTCTCCTTCTCTCTGGCTGCGTTCCTGCAGACATTGAGAACTACTGTGTGAGCTGTGATTGGTCACAGCTTGTCACATGGTACAAGGCTGTTGTGAATGGCCCTGTACCATGTGATCTCTGTGATCATTCACAGATTTCACATGTAGTAAGCAATGATGTCAGGAAGTAACATCTTGTTTACTACTCTGCATGTGATCACTGATTGGCCAATCAGTGATCACATGATTGGGACCTCACACAGAGGTCCCGTATGATGACCGGTGTTCCACTGTGTCCAGAGGACACAGCAGACATCGGATCGTGGTGCTGCGCACTCCCAGGGAGTGTGCACAAATGGGGTGGGGAGGCCGTTTATATACATGGGCCGGACGGGAAGAGGTTAATGCTCACAGCTTAGCCCCCCTGGAGGTAATCCTGAGTGTAGCTCGGGGTAAATTTTCAGCACCACAAGCGGTAATCCCCCCCCCCCCCCCCCCCCCCCCCCCCCCCCCCCCCCCCCCCCCCTCCCTCCCCCCCATCCGCCCCCCCCCCCCCCCCCCCCCCCCCTAACAGCTACACCCCCAAGCAGGAATACACTGCAGCGTTGCTCCGGGATTTCCTCCAGCACTTACCTTGTCCTGCGCTCCCGCGATGTCCCCCCTGCAGTGTCCCCTGTAATGTCCTCCGGCTGATGCCGGCATCCATCTTCCGGGTTCCGTTCCCTGCGACGTCGGGACGTACGGGGGACGGAACTGGCAGGAAATTTGAATGTCAAAAAGTGACATTCACTAAAATCACTAAAATCACATTGTATAACATTCCTGTATCCAACCATTTCACATACATTGTGTCCCGAGTGCTTTGTCCGGCGCCCTGCCTGCATTGTTACCGTTCTTTCTGCCTGGAAACTGAGAAGCGTCCAAAAAGCGTCCCTTTAGGTCAGACGCGGTTTTAGACCGGCTAGAGAACAGCGATAGTAAATCAGAACCACTTGCAGAATTGAGTGATAATGATTGGTGGGGGAAATTCCTCATCAGACACTGAAAACGATTCTGCGACTGAGCTCAGCGATGGGCCAACTTGGCGCTCTATTTCACATTTCAGTGTTTTTGGTTTTATTATATTATTGAATTACATTTATTATTATTATTATATTATTATTTTTTATGATTATTTATTATATTATAATTTATGATTTCGTGTTTCAAGTTTTATCCTCCCCGGGATGTTTACTAGACTCTTGTCCGGACAGATTTCAGGGAGTTATTCCTAAAAATTACAGGCCGACAATAAAAAAACTACATATTTCCATGCAAAAAAAATGTACCGCTTTGAGCACAGAAATCCTGACCTAATCAGACCGCTAGGGAGGGTACAGCGCAGTTCCAGACGTTTTGTGTTTATTAACAGTCAGCAGCTACAAAAACGTCTAATAAACACTTCTGCAGGCCATACACGGGTCAAATTCCAAACAAATTTTCTTTAGAAAATCGTAAATTTTGTGCATTTTGTAACCCGACAGCGTCGCCGTTTATTTCGAAATTCAACCAACCAAGCCTTCAATTTCTCCTCGTGTTGCTACAGATGAGAATTTTCGTGGCCAAGAATTTTCTTTCCAGGTCGCAGCTCATTTCTTTTTCGATTACATTTCTTGCATGAATCTCCCATCGTTTCGAAATTTGTTTGTTTTTCAAAAAAAATTCCAACATGATCACTCGAGTTCAATGGTCACATGAAAATCGTTCATTTCTGTGACCCGCTAATGAGGTGCGAAATTCAAACGAAAATTCTTAGGAAAGATTTCCTAAAGAAAATGATTTCTGAATTCGACCCGTGTATGTCCGGCTTTACCTGTCCCGGGGTCCAGCGATGTGCTCACCCGCGCAGTCCCTTCTGTCCTCCATGGTGCCGGGACCTCTACTGTGAGCACCAGGCTGTTGCATGCGCGAGTCACGACGCACCTCCTGATTGGTCCAGCAGTCTCCTGGAACCTGTGAAAGTTCCCAGGAGACTGTGAGAGGGAGGAGGGGCCACGGCGAACTGAGCCGGAAGTGGGAGCGGGTACCCCAACCCCCCCCCCACTCCCCGCTCACCTGCAGAGTCCCTACTGTCCTCCATGGTGCCGGGACATCTACTGTGAGCACCAGGCTGTTGCATGCGCGAGTCACGACGCACCTCCTGATTGGTCCAGCAGTCTCCTGGGGCCTGTGAAAGTTCCCAGGAGACTGCGAGAGGGAGGAGGGGCCATGGCGAACTGAGCCGGAAGTAGGAGCGCGTACCCCCCCTCCACTCACCTGCACTGTCCCTGCTCTCCTTCTGTCCTCCATCTCTACTTTGAGCACCAGGCAGCGACAGCTTGCGGCTTCACAGCCTGGTGCCCATTGCGCATGCACGAGTCACACCGCGCCTCCTGATTGGTCCAGCAGTCTCCCAGGACCTGTGAAAGTTCCCAGGAGGGGCCGCGCGAACTGAGCCAGAAGTGGTAGCGGGTCCCATCCCCCCCCCCCCCCCCCTTTCCGCACACCTGTGCAGTCCCTTCTCTCCTTCTGTCGTCCATAGCGCCAGGATCTCTACTGTGAGCACCAGGCTGCGACAGCTTGCGGCTTCACAGCCTGGTGCCCATTGCTCATGCGCGAGTCACGCCGCGCCTCCTTATTTGTCCGGCAGTCTCCTGGGACTTGTGGAGGCGGCTGAACTTCCAGGTCACTTTGCTGCGGCGAACTGAGCCGGAAGTGGGAGCAGGTTCCCCCTGCTCACCCGCGCATTCCCTTCTCTCCTTCTGTCCTCCACGGCGCCGGGATCTCTACTGCGAGCACCAGGCTGCGACAGATTGCGGCTTCACAGCCTGGTGCCCATTGCTCATGCGCGAGTCACGCCGCGCCTCCTGATTGGTCCGGCAGTCTCCTGGGACCTGTGAAAGTTCCGGGAGGGAGGAGGGGCCGTGGCAAACTGAGCCGGAAGTGGGAGCGGGTATCAACCCCCTAACTCCCCCCCTCACCTGTGCAGTCCCTGCTCTCCTTCTGTCCTCCATCCCTACTGTGAGCACCAGGCTGCGACAGCTTGTGGCTTCCCGGCCTGGTGCCCATTGCGCATTCGCGAGTCACACTGCGCCTCCTGATTGGTCCAGCAGTCTCTCAGGACCTGTGAAAGTTCCCGGGAGACTGCGGGAGGGAGGAGGGGCCACGGCGAACCGAGCCGGAAGTGGGAGCGGGTACCCCCCCCCCCCGCTCACCTGCACAGTCCCTTCTCCTCTTCTGCCCTCCATCTCTACTTTGAGCACCAGGCTGCGACAGCTTGCAGCTTCACTGCCGGGTGCCCATTGCGCATGCACGAGTCACGCCGTGCCTCCTGATTGGTCCAGCAGTCTCCCGGGACCTGTGAAAGTTCCCAGGAGGGGCCGCGCAAACTGAGCCAGAAGTGGGAGCGGGTACCCCCCCGCCGCGCTCATCCGCGCAGTCCCTTCTGTCCTCCATGGTGCCGGGATCTCTACTGTGAGCACCAGGCTGTCGCATGCGCGAGTCACGCCGCACCTCCCAATTGGTCCGGCAGTCTCCCGGGACCTGTGAAAGTTCCCAGAAGACTGCGGGAGGGAGGAGGGGCCACGGCGAACTGAGCCGGAAGTGGGAGCGGGTACCCCCCCCCCCATGTGAAGATTTCCTTTCACTTCCTGTTTGTCTCCCGGGGACAGTAGCTGATGGGAAATCTCCCCCTCCCCCGGTCCATCCCGATGTTTTGGCTGTGAATACGTTTCACCAATATTTTTATCTTTTGCCTTTTATGTGTTTTTGTTTGTTCGTGTCTCGGCTGCCTACACAGGACCTCTGTACTCCTTTCCTCTGTACTCCTTTCCTCTGTACTCCTTTCCTCTGTACACCTTTCCTCTGTACTCCTTTCCTCTGTACTCCTTTCCTCTGTACTCCTTTCCTCTCTACTCCTTTCCTCTGTACTCCTTTCCTCTGTACTCCTCTCCTCTGTACTCCTTTCCTCTGTACTCCTTTCCTCTGTACTCCTTTCCTCTCTACTCCTTTCCTCTGTACACCTTTCCTCTGTACTCCTTTCCTCTGTACTCCTTTCCTCTGTACTCCTTTCCTCTGTACTCCTTTCCTCTGTACTCCTTTCCTCTGTACTCCTCTCCTCTGTACTCCTCTCCTCTGTATTACCCTCTCAGCAGTTTTGCAGAACACTTGTGATTACAGCCGATCTAATGACCTGTAATTCTGTACACAGACATTCCTTTTGGCTGATTGTTTCCCGCTGGTTGTTTTTTAGTTGTTCGTTTTTTTTTGCTTTTATGTAGGAGGGGGGCGGGGGGGGAGGGGTATGTACTGAGCCGTGTTAATGGATCGGAAAATGCCGTCTGCCTGCTGGAGGTAAAAGCGTTTTCAATCATTGATATTGATCCTGCCGGCCAGAGAGATCAGATCCCAATACACAGGGAATCTTCCTTGATGGATAACCAAAGGCTAAACCTTTTTATCTCTTCTAGTTTTGGATTAGACCCCCCCTCCCCCTCCCCCCACGACAGGTTTATATTTCTAACTGTGCCCCCTTTAAGGAGAGTCCCCCTCTCTATTCGTCCTGTTTCATCGAAAGCAAAAAGAGATCCCACATTTTTTCATGTCCCCAGCAAAGCGATTCTTCCAATGGGGACACAAATGAACGATAAAATAATAAGTGTAAATGAAATAAATTGAAGTCCAGAGTGTGAAAATCTTCAACATGCTTTAAGGGAAGACTAAGGCGGGTAAAGGATTCTGCAGTATACCAGTCGGGTGAAGGGACCACCAAACGCCTAGTTTCCTCCACCACAAGGTATATAAATTATCCCTATGACCGAGAGATCAAGCAAGCATGTTGATACCAAGCCGACGATAATTACGACGAAACGCGTTGGGTAGGGCTTGACCGGGTAACGTCATCATGCCTGCCGAGTGATGCTGGCTAGGCACTGTTACAAATGCCCCATTGTTGGTGTTGGTGGGAGGAATAGTTCCCCATTGTTGGTGGAAGGAATAGTGTCCCATCATTGGTGTCAGTGGGGAGGAAATAGTGCCCCATCATTGATATCAGTGGGGGGAATAGTGCCCCATCATTGGTGTCAGTGGGAGGAACAGTGCCCCATCATTGGTGTCAGTGGGGGGAATAGTGCCCCCATCATTGGTGTCAGTGGGAGGAATAGTGCCCCATCATTGGTGTCAGTGGGAGGAATAGTGCCCATAGTTGGTGTCAGTGGGGGGAATAGTGCCCCATCATTGGTTGTCAGTGGGAGGAATAGTGCCCCATCGTTGGTGTCTGTGGGGGGAATAGTGCCCCATCGTTTGGTGTCAGTGGCAGGAATAGTGCCCCATCGTTGGTGTCAGTGGGAGGAATAGTGCCCCATCGTTGGTGTCAGTGGGAGGAATAGTGCCCCCATCATTGGTGTCAGTGGGAGGAATAGTGCCCCATCATTGGTGTCAGTGGGAGAATAGTGCCCCATAGTTGGTGGTCAGTGGGAGGAATAGTGCCCATAGTTGGGTCAGTGGAGAGGAATAGTGCCCCATCATTGGTGTCAGTGGGGGGGAATAGTGCCCCATCATTGGTGTCAGTGGGAGGAATAGTGCCCCCATCGTTGGTGTCAGTGGGTAGGAATAGTGCCCCATCGTTGGTGTCAGTGGCAGGAATAGTGCCCCCATCGTTGGTGTCAGTGGGAGGAATAGTGCCCCATCATTGGCGTGTCAGTGGGAGGAAACTAGTGCCCCGATCATTGGTGTCAGTGGGGGGAATAGTTGCCCCATCATTGGTGTCAGTGGGAGGAATAGTGCCCATCGTAGTGGTGCCCAGTTCAACTGGAGTGGTGAGGAATAGTGCCCCATCTTTGATGTCAGTGGGAGTGTAGGCCATCATTGGTGGTTTCACTGGATAGTGCCCATCCATTGGTGTCACTGGGAGGAATAGTGCCCCATCATCATTGGTGTCACATTGGTGTCAGGGGGAGGAATAGTGCCCCATCATTGGTGTCACTGGGAGGAATTGTGCCCCCATCATTTGGTGTCAGTGGGAGGAATAGTGCCCCATCAGTGATTGGTGGGAGGAAAGGATCACCATCATTGATAGTGCCCCATCATTGGTGTCAGTGGGAGGAAATAGTGCCCCATCATTGGTGTCAGTGGGAGGAATAGTGCCCCATCATTGGTGTCAGTGGGAGGAATAGTGCCCCATCATTGGTGTCAGTGGGAGGAATAGTGCCCCATCATTGGGTGTCAGTGGAGAGGAATAGTGCCCCATCATTGGTGTCAGTGGGAGGAATAGTGCCCCATTCATCAGTGGGAGGAATAGTGTCAGTGGTGAGGAATAGTGCCCCATCGTTGGTGTCAGTGGGAGGAATAGTGCCCATCGTTTGGTGTCAGATGGGAGGAAGTAGTGCCCCATCATTGGTGTCAGTGGGAGGAATAGTGCCCCATCATTGGTGTCAAGTGGGAGGAATAGTGCCCCATCGTTGGTGCTTTGTCAGTGGAGAGGAAATAGTGCCCCATCGTTTGGTGTCAGTAGGTCAGTGGGAGGATAGTGCCCCATCGTTGGTGTCAGTGGAGACGGAATGTCATATTGTGGGTTCTTCAGATGGGAGGAAAGTAGTGCCCATCGATTGGTGTCAGTGGGAGGAATTAGTGCCCCATCATTGGTGTCATGTGGGAGGAATAGTTGCCCCATCATTGGTGTCAGTGGGGGGAATAGTTGCCCCCAACATTGGTGTCAGTGGGAGGAATAGTGCCCCATCATTGGTGTCAGTGGGCAGGAATAGTGCCCCATCATTGGGTGTCAGTGGGAGGAGTGGGAGGAATAGTGCCCATCATTGGTGTCACTGTGGGAGGAATAGTGCCCCATCATTGGTGTTCCAGTGGGAGGAATAGTCCCCATCATGGTCAGTGGGAGGATAGTGCCCCATCATGGTGTCAGTGGGGGGAATAGTGCCCATCATTGGTGTCAGTGGGTGGGAATAGTGCCCCATCATTGGTGTCAGTGGGAGGAATAGTGCCCCATCATTGGTGTCAGTGGGAGGAATAGTGCCCCATTGGGAGGTGTGCTCATGGGTCACTGGGAAATAGTGCATCATTGGTGTCAGTGAGGGGGAATAGTGCCCCATCATTGGTGTCAGTGGGAGGAATAGTGCCCCATCATTGGTGTCAGTGGGAGGAATAGTGCCCCATCATTGGTGTCAGTGGAGGAATAGTGCCCCATCATTGGTGTTCAGTGGGAGGAATAGTGCCCCATCATTGGTGTCAGTGGGAGGAATAAGTGCCCATCATTGGTGTCAGTGGGAGGAATAGTGCCCCATTCATTGGTGTCAGTGGGAGGAATAGTGCCCCCATCATTGGTGTCAGTGGGAGGAATAGTGCCCCATCATTGGTGTCAGGGGGAGGAATAGTGTCCCATCATTGGTGTCAGTGGGGTGCCCATCATTGGTGTCAGGAATAGTGCCCCATCATTGGTGTCCAGTGGGAGGAATAGTGCCCCATCATTGGTGTCAGTGGGAGGAATAGTGCCCCATCATTGGTGTCAGTGGGAGGAATAGTGCCCCATCATTGGTGTCAGTGGGAGGAATAGTGTCCCATCATTGGTATCAGTGGGAGGAATTAGTGTCCCATCATTGGTGTCAGTGGGAGGAATAGTGTCCCATCATTGGTATCAGTGGGAGGAATAGTGTCCCATCATTGGTATCAGTGGGAGGAATAGTGCCCATCATTGGTGTCACATCAGTGTGGAGGAATAGTGCCCCATCATTGGTGTCAGTGGGAGGAATAGTGCCCCATCATTGGTGTCAGTGGGAGGAATAGTGCCCCATCATTGGTGTCAGTGGGAGGAATAAGGGCCTGATAACAGCGAGCAAAGTGCCGCATCTTGCCCGGGTTGCAGATTGGACACCCTGATCTATAATATAGGAAGCATGAATGATTCCCTAGCAATGTAACGTTGAGCCCCCCCCGTCCCCCCCCGGGATGCAGATCCCCCCCCCCTTCCCCCCCCCACCCCCCAAGAATTTCCCCCAATCCCCCTCGCCCCCCCCCCTCCCCCCCCCCCCCCATCAGTGGACTTGCAACGTGCGGCAGTCCTGTCTGGTGTCACATACTTTCTCCTGTCCCCATGAGCAGACGGTCCTATTATCCGCTTGGCGGGTTCATTAGCTGCTCGCTTGTCTCTACACGAAGGTTCTGCTTTCACGTTTCTCGGATGCAGATGAACACGGTGGGGGGGGGGGGGCAGCAGACACGAGGGGGGGGGCAGCAGACACGAGGGGGGGGCGGCAGACACTGAGCAGACTTTTCAGGACTCTAATTGAGTTTGGTAAATGGAGGCTCTAATGACTGTGTGCTGGGGGGGGGGGGGGGGGGGGGGGGGGGGATGGGATGGTCTCATTTTTTCTTCATCTCTGTTAATGAAGCTTTTGCTGTCACATTTCCCTCGTTGGATGAATGTCACGTCTGGACGGGTCGTTCAGTCCATAGATTGTGGTAGAGTCAATGGCGGGTAGGAAGGGGGGGGATGGATGACATCATTACGGAGCTCTGCGTGGGGGGGGGATGGATGACATCATTACGGAGCTCTGCGTGGGGGGGGGGGTGGATGACATCATTACGGAGCTCTGCGTGGGGGGGGGGATGGATGACATCATTACGGAGCTCTGCGTGGGGGGGGGGGTGGATGACATCATTACGGAGCTCTGCGTGGGGGGGGGGGATGGATGACATCATTACGGAGCTCTGCGTGGGGGGGGGGGATGGATGACATCATTACGGAGCTCTGCGTGGGGGGGGGAGATGGATGACATCATTACGGAGCTCTGCGTGGGGGGGGGGGGATGGGAATGATGGATGGATGACATCATTACGGAGCTCTGCGTGGGGGGTGGATGGATGACATCATTACGGAGCTCTGCGTGGGGGGGGGGGGGGGGATGGATGACATCATTACGGAGCTCTGCGTGGGGGGTGGATGGATGACATCATTACGGAGCTCTGCGTGGGGGGGGGGATGGATGACATCATTACGGAGCTCTGCGTGGGGGGGGGGGGGGGATGGATGACATCATTACGGAGCTCTGCGTGGGGGGGGATGGATGACATCATTACGGAGCTCTGCGTGGGGGGGGGGGGGTGGATGACATCATTACGGAGCTCTGCGTGGGGGGGGGGGGGGGCATGGATGACATCATTACGGAGCTCTGCGTGGGGGGGGGGGGGGGGATGGATGACATCATTACGGAGCTCTGCGTGGGGGGGGGGGGGTGGATGGATGACATCATTACGGAGCTCTGCGTGGGGGGGGGGGGGGATGGATGACATCATTACGGAGCTCTGCGTGGGGGGGGGGGGGATGGATGACATCATTACGGAGCTCTGCGTGGGGGGGGGGGGGGGATGGATGACATCATTACGGAGCTCTGCGTGGGGGGGGATGGATGATATCATTACGGAGCTCTGCGTGGGGGGGGGGGCGGCACAACAAGCAGGTTCCTGACACAATGACTCTGTGACTCAGCACTGTAATGGTGAAACGCGTCGGGTATGAAGAGCGGCTTTCATCCCGTGTGGCTGGGCTTAGTCATCGATAAATGATCTGAGAAGCCGCTTGTCTGGTTTCCATCTCTCACTATACAACCAGAATCCTCACATGGATCGCCTAAAGCCAAAGTGCAGCCAAAGAGCACAAGGGACATAACTCTGCAAGTCGGTGGGATCTCTCCCTTGTGCTGATTCTTCTGTTTGTGAAAATCCTCAACCCCTCCCCCTTCCTGCTGCTGTAATCTTCTGGTGCGGCCAGGGTCAATACATGGAAAGGCCAAGTGTCCCTGACCCTGCACCCAATGGATGTCCAGGCCTTGCATCGCTGACCCTGCACCCAATGGATGTCCAGGCCTTGCATCGCTGACCCTGCACCCAATGGATGTCCAGGCCGATCATCGCTGACCCTGCACCCAATGGATGTCCAGGCCAATCATCGCTGACCCTGCACCCAGTGGATGTCCAGGCCGATCATCGCTGACCCTGCACCCAATGGATGTCCAGGCCGATCATCGCTGACCCTGCACCCAATGGATGTCCAGGCCGATCATCGCTGAACCTGCACCCAGTGGATGTCCAGGCCTTGCATCGCTGACCCTGCACCCAATGGATGTCCAGGCCTTGCATCGCTGACCCTGCACCCAATGGATGTCCAGGCTGATCATCGCTGACCCTGCACCCAATGGATGTCCAGGCTGATCATCGCTGACCCTGCACCCAGTGGATGTCCAGGCCTTGCATCGCTGACCCTGCACCCAATGGATGTCCAGGCCTTGCATCGCTGACCTGCACCCAGTGGATGTCCAGGTCGATCATCGCTGACCCTGCACCCAATGGATGTCCAGGCCTTGCATCGCTGACCCTGCACCCAATGGATGTCCAGGGCTGATCATCGCTGACCCTGCACCCAGTGGATGTCCAGGCTGATCATCGCTGACCCTGCACCCAGTGGATGTCCAGGCCGATCATCGCTGACCCTGCACCCAATCGATGTCCAGGCCAATCATCGCTGGCCCTGCACCCAGTGGATGTCCAGGCCAATCATCGCTGACCCTGCACCCAGTGGATGTCCAGGCCAATCATCGCTGACCCTGCACCCAGTGGATGTCCAGGCCGAGCACCGCTGACCCTGCAACCAGTGGATGTCCAGGCCGATCATCGCTGACCCTGCACCCAGTGGATGTACAGGCTGAGCATCGCCGACCCTGCACCCAGTGGATGTCCAGGCCAATCATCGCTGACCCTGCACCCAGTGGATGTCCAGGCCAATCATCGCTGACCCTGCACCCAATGGATGTCCAGGCCAATCATCACTGACCCTGCACCCAATGGATGTCCAGGCCAATCATCGCTGACCCTGCACCCAATGGATGTCCAGGCCAATCATCGCTGACCCTGCACCCAATGGATGTCCAGGCCAATCATCGCTGACCCTGCACCCAGTGGATGTCCAGGCCAATCATCGCTGACCCTGCACCCAGTGGATGTCCAGGCCAATCATCGCTGACCCTGCACCCAGTGGATGTCCAGGCCGATCATCGCTGACCCTGCACCCAGTGGATGTCCAGGCCGATCATCGCTGACCCTGCACCCAGTGGATGTCCAGGCCGATCATCGCTGACCCTGCACCCAGTGGATGACCAGGCCGATCATCGCTGACCCTGCACCCAGTGGATGTCCAGGGCCGATCATCGCTGACCCTGCACCCAATGGATGTCCAGGCCTTGCATCGCTGACCCTGCACCCAATGGATGTCCATGCCAATCATCGCTGACCCTGCACCCAGTGGATGTCCAGGCCGAGCATTGCTTACCCTGCACCCAGTGGATGTCCAGGCCGATCATCGCTGACCCTGCATTCAATGGATGTCCAGGCCTTGCATCGCTGACCCTGCACCCAGTGGATGTCCAGGCCTTGCATCGCTGACCCTGCACCCAGTGGATGTCCAGGCCGATCATCGCTGACCCTGCACCCAGTGGATGTCCAGGCCGATCATCGCTGACCCTGCACCCAGTGGATGACCAGGCCGATCATTGCTGACCCTGCACCCAGTGGATGTCCAGACCGATCATCGCTGACCCTGCACCCAGTGGATGTCCAGGCCTTGCATCGCTGACCCTGCACCCAGTGGATGTCCAGGCCGATCATCGCTGACCCTGCACCCAGTGGATGTCCAGGCCGATCATCGCTGACCCTGCACCCAGTGGATGTCCAGGCCGATCATCGCTGACCCTGCACCCAGTGGATGTCCAGGCCAATCATCGCTGACCCTGCACCCAGTGGATGATCATGTATCTGCGTAGCTTTGCTGAGCTAGTCGAGGGTTAATAGTTCATCTTCTCATTCTGCTGATCCTGTTGTGTTGGGTGAAGAGGCTGCAGTTCCAGTAACTGAAAACATAAGGCCGCGCTTCTTGGAAATGCTCAGCTCTGTTACTTTTAAACATGTTCCAGTTGCGTGGCGCGCTACGTGATCTCCAGCCAGCACACAGATCTGCTGCATGCGGCGAGCGCTCCAACATGTCTGTTTTCGCTTTGGATTTAAAGAGTAACTGTGATAGAAATAAACAGCAGCGGAGCCCCTTCTTGGTGCATCCTTTGTAGTTCTGCATCCTTTGTTTCTGTAGTCCGGGCTTTGCTGGGGAACGACATAAACTGCGAATTTCCACAACAAAAACTACAAGCAGACAGCCGTGTTCAGTGATGTGTGAAGGAGATCATCCCTCTAGGAAGCCGTGGCGTGAGCATGTACATGCGTTCATTCTGTCTGGCAGGCCTCGTTCACATGGGCATACTTCACCACTGAAACACCCGGCTTTTCTGACACTTTCTGCTTACATTTAAAAATTTGTACTTTTTTTTTTTTTTTTTTTCTAGAAAATTACTTGGAACCCCAAACATATATTTTTTTTAGCAGAGGAGAATAAAATGGTGGGTTTTGCAGATTGTCACACGGTTTTTGCTCAGCGTTTTTTTTCAAATGATATTTTTTGGGGTGAAAATACACTTTCATGAATTTTTTTTTTTTTAATATTGTACATTTTTATTGAGGGCCAGTGCCCCTTTTTTTTTTTTTTTTTTTTTTTTTAAAGAACATCGTTACAACACCACCACTTTGGGTGTAAACGTTGCAATAAAAGAAAACAAAAACAAGAAATATCAACATAAATAGCATTGTAATCCAGCCAGTGCATGTCCAGGCCAATCATCGCTGACCCTGCACCCAGTGCATGTCCAGGCCAATCATCGCTGACCCTGCACCCAGTGCATGTCCAGGCCAATCATCGCTGACCCTGCACCCAGTGCATGTCCAGGCCGATCATCGCTGACCCTGCACCCAGTGCATGTCCAGGCCGATCATCGCTGACCCTGCACCCAGTGCATGTCCAGGCCGATCATCGCTGACCCTGCACACAGTGGATGTCCAGGCCGAGCATCGCTGACCCTGCACCCAGTGGATGTCCAGGCCGATCATCGCTGACCCTGCACCCAATGGATGTCCAGGCCGATCATTGCTGACCCTGCACCCAATGGATGTCCAGGCCGAACATCGCTGACCCTGCACACAGTGGATGACCAGGCCGAGCATCGCTGACCCTGCACACAGTGGATGACCAGGCTGAGCATTGCTGACCCTGCACCCAATGGATGTCCAGGCTGAGCATTGCTGACCCTGCGCCCAGTGGATGTCCAGGCCGAGCATTGCTGACCCTGCGCCCAATGGATGTCCAGGCTGAGCATCGCTGACCCTGCGCCCAGTGGATGTCCAGGCCGAGCATCGCTGACCCTGCGCCCAGTGGATGTCCAGGCCGATCATTGCTGACCCTGCGCCCAGTGGATGACCAGGCCGAGCATTGCTGACCCTGCACCCAATGGATGTCCAGGCCGAGCATCGCTGACCCTGCGCCCAGTGGATGTCCAGGCCGATCATTGCTGACCCTGCGCCCAGTGGATGACCAGGCCGAGCATTGCTGACCCTGCACCCAATGGATGTCCAGGCCGATCATCGCTGACCCAGCACCCAGTGGATGTCCAGGCCGAGCATTGCTGACCCTGCACCCAGTGGATGTCCAGGCCGAGCATCGCTGACCCTGCACCCAGTGGATGTCCAGGCCGAGCATCGCTGACCCTGCACCCAGTGGATGTCCAGGCCGAGCATCGCTGACCCTGCACCCAGTGGATGTCCAGGCCGATCATCGCTGACCCTGCACCCAATGGATGTCCAGGCCGATCATCGCTGACCCTGCACCCAGTGGATGTCCAGGCCGATTATCGCTGACCCTGCACCCAGTGGATGTCCAGGCCGATTATCGCTGACCCTGCGCCCAGTGGATGACCAGGCCGATTATCGCTGACCCTGCGCCCAGTGGATGACCAGGCCGAGCATTGCTGACCCTGCGCCCAGTGGATGACCAGGCCGAGCATTGCTGACCCTGCACCCAATGGATGTCCAGGCCGATCATTGCTGACCCTGCACCCAGTGGATGTCCAGGCCAATCATCGCTGACCCTGCACCCAGTGGATGTCCAGGCCAATCATCGCTGACCCTGCACCCAGTGGATGTCCAGGCCAATCATCGCACAGCGTTTTTTTCAAATGCAATTTTTAGGGGTGAAAATACACTTTCATTCTTCTTTTTTTTTTTTTTTTTATTATATTATTGTAAATTTTTATTAAGGGCCGGTGCCCTTTTTTTTTTTCAGAACAGTTACAACAACACCACTTTGGGTGTAAACGTTGCAATAAAAGAAAACCAGCATCAGTATAAAAGAGAACAAAAACAGAAGAAATATGAACATAAACAGACAACATGGTAATCTGCACAATACAAAGGCATAAATCGACAAAAACCTGCAGATCGTTGGATTACATTATTTGTCAAAGGCACGTTACCTGGAAAGGTGTCTAGATCATACAAGGGGGGAGGGGAGGAAGGTGGAGAGGAAGCAAGTCTACCAAAGGGATTGCACCGCCACCATGCTTTACAGTTGGCACAGTCCTGGTTGGGTGTTCATCACACGTAAACACATCTGGTGGTTGGGAACAGTGGGAAGCTCAATTAATCGGACCCATTTAGTGTGGAAACATCGACCGATTTGTAGAGTCGTGTTATCACCCGTCTAGCAGCCACCAGCTGTGTAAATTGGAGCATTATCGTCTCGGTAACTGCCGCTGTCTTCGGGAAACCATGTCTGCACTGTGGGGTGTACATAGTCGTCCACAATTTGTGCATAGTCGCTGGTAGTGACTCCACCTTTCACGGTGATGATGGCGCCTGCGGAGTTCCAAGGTATAGCTGCCCAAACCATGATTGCACTGCCACCATGCTTTACAGTTGGCACAAGATAGTTCTGGTTGGGTGTTCGTCACACGTAAACACGTCCAGTGGTTGGGAACAGTGTGAAGCTCAATAGGACCGATTTAGTGTGGGAACTTGGACTGATTTCCATAGCCGTGGTATTACCCGTCTAGCGGCCATCAGTATATTCATTCCCAACCTTAGAGATACCCCCAAAGGGTAGCCCCAAAATATAACGTAGCGGGTCCAGAGGTAGGGTAACATTGAGTACTTGCTCCAAGACCACGTTCATGAATTTAATGCACACAAACACAACACCCAATTTTTGGGAAAATATAAAATATGATGTCACGCCGCGTAAACCGATACCAAACATGTCACACTTTAAAATTGGGCACATTTGTGGGATGGCGGCCAACGACGCTATTTAAATCTCCATTGGAGACGCTTTATAGGCCTTTACAGGATATCGGTTTGGAGTTGGAGGTCTGGTGCTAGAATTATTGCTCTCACCCTGACCTTGACAGAGACACCACCTGTGTGGTGCGATCGCCGTTTACATATGCGTGTGTGGGACCAAAGCGTGGATTTAGGACACCCCATCACTGGCGTGAAGGTGAGTATAGCTCTGCTTTAAGCGTACACCTTCGTGAAGGACATGTTTTACCTGCATTCCATCCCATTCATGTCAGGTGGGCTGCAGCAGGTGTATGGACACAACCACTGCTCCCATTTTGGCATCCTTGCAGATGCGTGTCCCTGAATTTGCACACTCTGTGTTCGGGGACATGCACCCCCATGGATGTCAAGTTGGAAGCAGTGTCTGTGTCCTTCCCAGTTGTTATGAACCAGCCTGGCTGCACTATATCCGCTCTTCCTGGACACCCCATTCACTAGATCCGCTCTCCCCGGACCCCGCGTTCACTAGATCCGCTCTCCCCGGACCCCGCGTTCACTAGATCCGCTCTCCCCGGACCCCGCGTTCACTAGATCCGCTCTCCCCGGACCCCGCGTTCACTAGATCCGCTCTCCCCGGACCCCGCGTTCACTAGATCCGCTCTCCCCGGACCCCGCGTTCGCAGCGTCCGCTCTCCCCGGACCCCGCGTTCGCGGCGTCCGCTCTCCCCGGACCCCGCGTTCGCGGCGTCCGCTCTCCCCGGACCCCGCGTTCGCGGCGTCCGCTCTCCCCGGACCCCGCGTTCGCGGCGTCCGCTCTCCCCGGACCCCGCGTTCGCGGCGTCCGCTCTCCCCGGACCCCGCGTTCGCCACTTGGTGGCTGAGTGGCTGTTGTTCCCAGTGGCTTCCACTTTGTTATAATCCCACTAACAGTTGAGCGTGGAATATTTAGTAGCCAGGAAATGTCACGGATGGACTTATTGCCCAGGTGGCCACCTATCACGGGACCACGCTTGGAGTCACTGAGCTCCTGAGAGCGACCCATTCTTTCACCAATGTTTGTAGAAGCCGTCTGCATGCCTAGGGGCTTGATTGTATACACCTGTGTCCATGGAGGGGATTGGAGCACCTGAATCACATGATATGGAGGAGATTGGAACACCTGAATCACATGATATGGAGGAGATTGGAACACCTGAATCACATGATATGGAGGGGATTGGAACACCTGAATCACATGATTGGGAGGGCGGGGACAATACTTTTGGCAGTATAGTGTATATTGTGTGTATATATATATACAGCAAATACTTGTGGATTTGGGTTGTATTGGAAAGTTCCATTGCTGCTTTCTTGTTGTGAAGCCGATGTAAAAACCCCAAAATGAGCCCTGTGTCCAATTACTGCTCACCCCGGCTGTACGTGTATTCTGATCATCAAACTTTTAGTTCTCGCTTCAAACCCCAACTCCAGGCAGAAATTAAATATAAAAGATACGTTCACCGTTAGCCGCATGTTAAACACACATTTCAGGTAAACCATGTAACCTGCTCCTATGCACCCGCCACCAGCGCTCCCCTCTTTGTGACTTCTCCCCGCGCTCCCCTCTTTGTGACTTCTCCCCGCACCCACCGCTAGCGCTCCCCTTTTGTGACTTTTCCCCGCACCCGCCGCCAGCGCTCCCCTCTTTGTGACTTCTCCCCGCACTCCCCTCTTTGTGACTTCTCCCCGCACCCACCGCTAGCGCTCCCCTTTTGTGACTTCTCCCCGCACCCGCCTCCAGCGCTCCCCACTTTGTGACTTCTCCCCGCACCCGCCGCCAGTGCTCCCCTCTTTGTGACTTCTCCCCGCACTTGCCGCCAGCGCTCCCCTCTTTGTGACACTTCCCTGCATCCACCGCCAGCGCTCCCCTCTCTGTGACTTCTCCCCGCACCCGCCGCCAGCGCTCCCCTCTCTGTGACTTCTCCCCGCACTTGCCGCCAGCGCTCCCCTCTTTGTGACTTCTCCCCGCAGCCTCCGCCAGCGCTCCCCTCTCTGTGACTTCTCCCCACACCCGCCGCCAGCGCTCCCCTCTCTGTGACTTCTCCCCGCACTTGCCGCCAGCGCTCCCCTCTCTGTGACTTCTCCCCGCACTTGCCGCCAGCGCTCCCCTCTCTGTGACTTCTCCCCGCACTTGCCGCCAGCGCTCCCCTCTTTGTGACTTCTCCCTGCACCCGCCGCCAGCGCTCCCCTCTTTGTGACTTCTCCCCGCACCCGCCGCCAGCGCTCCCCTCTTTGTGACTTCTCCCCGCACCCGCCGCCAGCGCTCCCCTCTTTGTGACTTCTCCCCGCACCCGCCGCCAGCGCTCCCCTCTTTGTGACTTCTCCCCGCAGCCTCCGCCAGCTCTTCCCTCTCTGTGACTTCTCCCCGCACCCGCCGCCAGCTCTCCCCTCTCTGTGACTTCTCCCCGCACCCGCCGCCAGCTCTTCCCTCTTTGTGACTTCTCCCCGCACCCGCCCGCCAGCTCTCCCCTCTTTGTGACTTCTCCCCACACCTGCTGTCACTTTTTTAGTACAGCGCAGCTGAGTAGAGCTCCACCCGCACACTCGCGTCATTCATTCCCAGAGCTCTGTGAATGAAATAATTACAAGTACTGTCTGCCACCCCGGCAGGTATACTTGTAGTTTGAATGGGCTGTGAGTGCGCTGCTCGGCACGCTTGTATTTCCTTCCTTCCTTCATTCTTCCTCTAATTTTGTAATGGAGAGCACCTAACGGTCATACGGGCGCACAGCTAGAGGTAGGCCCTAGGCAGGAGCCAAATACTGTAGCTGCTGCCTTGAGGTGCTTGTCAGAGCCTGAAGTCCAGGACTGTCTTCCCGCAGCCGGTACTTCTTATTGCTGCAGGTCTCTGGTGCTGCTACTTTGGATGCAAAAGAAAACAAAAAGAGGGCGCACCGGCCTAGTGCATTATCGGAAAAAATATTTATTAAAAGGATAAAAGTAGGTATCATACTTACAATGGACATATAAAACACAGGCAAATCGCAAACAGCCGTGTCCAATCCATATAGCATCTAATCCACAACAATGGAACCCTGGATTTCCAACTGGCTAACACGTTTCGGGGACTCAGCCTCTTCCTCAGAGCCCTTTTGGATATTGGAACCGACTGGGACTTCCTGAGGAATCACAGCCGATCTCCCTCGTGTGCAAGATCGTTTGGCTCTGCGGGACTGGTCCTCCAGTTTTCTGGGACACATGACGTTTCCCATGAGCCTTTGTGGGGGGGGGCGTGGCCATGCCCAAGTTCACTTCATTCTCCCCTAGCCAAGAATTTAGGAAGTGGGAGAACGTACCTGTCCAAATAAGGTACCCAATCCCCATTAGCGGCACTTTCACTTTTTGAGTGATAGCCACATTTTTCAATGGTCCGTCCACTGAAAGGTGATGTCCACTGAAAGGTGATGTATCGGTCATAGACTGGACATGGAGGGCAGAGTCAGCCATTGGTCGGTATCTTCTTTTCATTCTCATCTGTTTCTGACCACCTCTTCGGCTTCATACATGTTGTCTGTGCACACATAGGCTTTTATCAGCGTTTTTCAGCAGGCTGGAAAAAAACCCCCAGGGCTACCCTGTTTGAAGAGGGCCGTGAAAACGCTCTAACACTGTTATACACAGTTGCGTTTTTTGAGCCTCAAGCATTTTTTTTTTTTTTAAGCAGTGGAACCTGGCAATTATTACATACTAAATTCCTACATTTCCCAGTGTGCTTTGCTGCTGTTGCTTTGTCTGACCTGTACTGTGTGGCCCCATGCAGATGAAACACGAACATTTTTTTCATCTGCGTGTAGCTCACGTATGCAGTTGGCGCGTCCAACTGCATATTTGTGCTCCACGATGAAGTGGCTCTCAAAATGGCGACTAAACAATGACTATTCAGGGTGAAAAGTAAATCTTGTGGCGCCGCTCCATGCTATGGATGGAAGGAAAAGGGTCACCCCACCAACAAGTGAGAAGAGGGGAGCCATGATTCCGAGCGATTCCCGTGACGGCTATGGATGGAAGGCAAAGGGTCACCCAACAGCAAGTGAGAAGAGGGGAGCCATGAGTCCGAGCGATTCCAGTGTCAGCCACACCAAGCTATGGATGGAAGGAAAAGGGCCACCCAACAGCAAGTGAGAAGAGGGGAGCCATGAGTCCGAGCGATTCCAGTGTCAGCCGCGCCAAGCTATGGGTGGAACGAAAAGGGTCACCCCACCGGCAAGTGAGAAGAGGGGAGCCATGAGTCCGAGCGATTCCAGTGACAGCCGCGCCAAGCTATGGGTGGAAGGAAAAGGGTCACCCCACCGGCAAGTGAGAAGAGGGGAGCCATGAGTCCGAGCGATTCCAGTGTCAGCCACACCAAGCTATGGGTGGAAGGAAAAGGGTCACCCCACCGGCAAGTGAGAAGAGGGGAGCCATGAGTCCGAGCGATTCCCCTGATAGCCGCGCCAAGCTATGGGTGGAAGGAAAAGGGTCACCCCACCGGCAAGTGAGAAGTGGGGAGCCATGAGTCCGAGCGATTCCAGTGTCAGCCATTACAAGTGAAGGGATGGATGCTGCTCCACCGACTCATTTAAAAAGCCACCTTAAAAGCGCAGGTTTGGCCGCACTTTACTTGCGCGTTTTGCCGCGTTAAAGTTTTTTTAGCAAAAAAAAACCACACACTGCCATTTTTAACTCCCACTTTCCCACAATGCATCCCTGAATAGTCATTCCATACAAGTGAAGGGATGGAAGCTGCTCAACCGACCCCAAATTCAATGTCAAGGAATGGCCTCAGCTTCCACACTGGCCATGTGCTCTGATGTGTCTCGCCCCGCCCATCGGTGGTGCACCGGCCCATTGACCTCTGTGACCAACACCCCCACCTTCCCCCCGGCGGATAGGGTTAAATGCATCAGAGGGTGTGGCCAGTGCAGGAGCTGAGGCCATTCCTCGACATTGGGCTCCTGGGGTTGGTTGAGCAGCCGCCATTCCTCGACATTGGGCTCCTGGGGTTGGTTGAGCAGCCGCCATTCCTCGACATTGGGCTCCTGGGGTTGGTTGAGCAGCCGCCATTCATTGACATTGGGCTCCTGGGGTCGGTTGAGCAGCTTCCATCCCTTCACTTGTATGGAATGACTATTCAGGGTTGCATTGTGGGATAGTGGGAGTTAAAAATGGCAGTGTGTTTTTGTTTGCTAAAAAAAAAACTTTAACGTGGCAAAACGCGTAAGTAAAAATGCGGCCAAACCTCCGTTTTCAAGACCGCTTTCTAAAGCTAACGCTACTGGGCTTTGTTTTATGACGTCTTGTGTGCACGAGGCCTCATGGATGTTCCCCCTCCTTGTGTGGTGGCATTATATCTCGGGTAGTCGCACCTATGCGATCCGATTCTGCACATCGTTTTGGGGACCGATTTCGGGGTGTTAACACACACACCCGCAGCGGTTCGCATGAACGGGGTGCGATTGTGATGCTTTGCGGAATTCACACAGAAAACGCTGCAAATTCCACACCGCAGCAGTGTGAACCCGGGCCGAAATGCGTAACAGTTGTAGCAGCAAGATTGGAAGCCCCTCATGAGGGTCATGGCAGGTGTGCGCACACGTCGCTAATCATTCGCAGAAATGTCAGCGCCAGCGTTCCCAAGACGCATACAAAGACTGCTGGGTGGGGAGGTTTACATTTTGCGTAGAGGAGGATTCCGTTCTGTTGGAAAAGCCGAATATTTACAGTAAGAATCTGCTGAAGCCACTAAATATAATCACTTCTCACCTCTACCACCTTTATACATTCAGAGCCACGGAGGAGTCATCACATAGCGGCTCACCGCCTTACATCGCATATAGATCAGACATCGCCTCCATCGTATCTGGAGGGGTTTGTTTTTCCTTCTTTTTTGTTTAGAACCATCGAGGCAAAACGTGCTGAGAATTGATCGTCCACCAGAAACGAGATTATCATCTGTCTGCATGGGGCACCATTCTGATTGTGTGCACACCTGGGGGGGGGGGCGTTGTGTGTGTGTGTGTGTGTGTGTGTGTATATATATATATCGCACACACACACACTCTGCAGGAAATGCGTATTTGCTCCCCGGCTGATGCTGAATGTTCGCCCCTCACACAGAAACGATCGGTCTAACAATGGAATGTTCGCCCCTCACACAGAAAAACGATCGCTCTAACAATGGAATGTTCACCCCTCACACAGAAACGATCGCTCTAACAATGGAACGTTCGCCCCTCACACAGAAATAATCGGTCTAACAATGGAATGTTCGCCCCTCACACAGAAACGATCGGTCTAACAATGGAATGTTTGCCCCTCACACAGAAACGATCGGTCTAACAATGGAATGTTCGCCCCTCACACAGAAACGATCGGTCTAACAATGGAATGTTTGCCCCTCACACAGAAATGATCGGTCTAACAATGGAATGTTCGCTGTAACACTGAGAGACAGAATACAACAACAAATTCAGCAGAAATGTGTCTAACAAATGATGACGGATCTGCATGTTCATGAGGGAAAGAAGGATTGGATCCCCTCCACAAAACATGACTTAGTACTTGGTGGCCAATCCCTTGTTGGCAATCACAGAGGTCAGATGTTTCCTGGAGTTGTCCCCCAGGTTCGCACACATCTCAGGAGGGATTTTGGCCCACTCCTCTTGGCAGATCCTCTCCAAGTCATTAAGGTTTGGTGGCTGACGTTTGGCAACTCGAACTTTCAGCTCCTCCACAGATTTCCAATCGGATGAAGGTCTGGAGACTGGCTAGGCCACTCCAGGACCTTAATGTGCTTCTTCTTGAGCCGCTCCTGTGTTGCCTTGGCCGTGTGTTTTGGGTCATTGTCATGCTGGAACACACATCCACCACCCATTTTCAATGCCCTGACTGAGGGAAGAAGGTTCTCACCCAAGATTTGAGGGTACATTGCCCCGTCCATCGTCCCTTTGATGCGGTGCAGTTGTCCTGTCCCCTTAGCAGAAAAACACCCCCAAAGCAGAATGTTTCCACCACCATGTTTCACAGTTGGGATGGTGTTCTTGGGGTCATAGGCAGCATTCCTCCTCCTCCAAACACAGCGAGTTGAGTTGATGCCAAAGAGCTGGATTTTGGTCTCCTCTGACCACAACACTTCCCACCAGTCCTCCTCGGCATCATTCAGATGTTCAGTGGCAGACTTCAGACGGCCTGGACATGGGCTTTCCTGAGCAGAGGGACCGTGCGGGCACTGCAGGATTTCAGTCCTTGTCGGCGTAGTGTGTTACCAATTGTTTTCTTGGTGACTGTGGTCCCAGCTGCCTGGAGATCATTGACAAGATCCTCACGTGTAGTTCTGGGATGATTCCTCGCTGTTCTCATGATCATTGACACTCCACGAGGTGAGATCTTGCATGGTGCACCAGACCTAGGGAGACTGACACTTGTTTTGTGTTTCTTCCATTTGTGAATGATTGCACCAACTGTTGTCACCTTCTCACCAAGCTGCTTGGCCATAGTTTGGTAGCCCAGTCCAGCCTTGTGTAGGTCTACCATCTTGTCCCTGACATCCTTGGACAGCTCTTTGGTCTTTGCCATGGTGGAGAGTTTGGAATCTGATGGTTTGATGGTTCCTGTGGACAGGTGTCTTTTATACAGGTAACACAATGAGATTAGCAGCACTCCCTTTAAGAGACTGCTTCTAATCTCAGCTTGTTACCTGTATGAGAGACACCTGGGAGCCAGAAATCCTGCTGAATGATAGGGGATCAAATCCTTCTTTCCCTCATGAACATGCAGATCCGTCATCATTTGTTAGACACATTTCTGCTGAATTTGTTGTTGTATTCTGTCTCTCAGTGTTACACCGAACATTCCATTGTTAGACCGATCATTTCTGTGTGAGGGGCGAACATTCCATTGTTAGACCGATCATTTCTGTGTGAGGGGCGAACATTCCATTGTTAGGCCGATCGTTTCTGTGTGAGGGGCAAACATTCCATTGTTAGACCGATCATTTCTGTGTGAGGGGCGAACATTCCATTGTTAGGCCGATCGTTTCTGTGTGAGGGGCGAACATTCCATTGTTAGGCCGATCGTTTCTGTGTGAGGGGCAAACATTCAGCATCAGCCGGGGAGCAAATACACATTTCCTTCACTGCATATATGTGTGTATGTATTTATGTATTTTTTTTTTTCTATAGCTTTTTTTTTTTTTTTTTTTTTTTTTTTTTTTATTGGGCTTTATTGAAAACATTCAGACCAAAACAAATGCAGATTTGACCGTTACCTACCCAAGAGTAGTATTTCAATACAGAAAAGGTCCCATAAATTGTGGAGTAATTACCCGGAGGACCAAATGGGTGGTATCCATAATAGTGTGTGAAACACATCAATCCTAAGGCAGACTGAGCAAAAAATGTGAGAATAAAAAAAAGTAAAAGTGCAAAGTAGCAAAACGACAATATACAAAGTCCATCCACCTGTATAGGAGATGTAAGAAAGGTGATTGGTCAGGCAGAGGTGTGAAGGAAGAGCACATGTTCCCATCAACAAATAAGTTGTGTATTTGGATGGAAATGTGTTGTTGTTGTGGATCAGGGCTGGGCCATTCCTAGGGGTGAGCTCATTAATGTGGCTCTGTAATACAGATGGCAGCCGTTTGCATTCCTTTCTAATAGTAGTTGAAGGCCGCGCCCCCCCCTTAAAGGAAAACTTCGTTTTCATTATAGTAGATCTGAACCCATTACTAAAATATCATTTAAAGCTTTAACATGGTAAATCCCCCACCCCCCTTCGGCCTCCCCTTCATCTTGCACAGGTGTACCGGCTCCTCCCCCCAGTCTTGCGCAGGTGTACCGGCTCCTCCCCCCAGTCTTGCGCAGGTGTACCGGCTCCTCCCCCCAGTCTTGCGCAGGTGTACCGGCTCCTCCCCCCAGTCTTGCGCAGGTGTACCGGCTCCTCCCCCCAGTCTTGCGCAGGTGTACCGGCTCCTCCCCCCCAGTCTTGCGCAGGTGTACCGGCTCCTCCCCCCCAGTCTTGCGCAGGTGTACCGGCTCCTCCCCCCCAGTCTTGCGCAGGTGTACCGGCTCCTCCCCCCCAGTCTTGCGCAGGTGTACCGGCTCCTCCCCCCCAGTCTTGCGCAGGTGTACCGGCTCCTCCCCCCCAGTCTTGCGCAGGCGTACCGCCTCCTCCCCCCCAGTCTTGCGCAGGCGTACCGCCTCCTCCCCCCCAGTCTTGCGCAGGCGTACCGCCTCCTCCCCCCCAGTCGTGCGCAGGCGTACCGGCTCCTCCCCGTCAGTCGTGCGCAGGCGTACCGGCTCCTCCCCGTCAGTCGTGCGCAGGCGTACCGGCTCCTCCCCGTCAGTCGTGCGCAGGCGTACCGGCTCCTCCCCGTCAGTCGTGCGCAGGCGTACCGGCTCCTCCCCGTCAGTCGTGCGCAGGCGTACCGGCTCCTCCCCTTCAGTCGTGCGCAGGCGTACCGCCTCCTCCCCTTCAGTCGTGCGCAGGCGTACCGCCTCCTCCCCTTCAGTCGTGCGCAGGCGTACCGCCTCCTCCCCTTCAGTCGTGCGCAGGCGTACCGCCTCCTCCCCTTCAGTCGCGCGCAGGCGTACCGGCTCCTGTCCTGGACTGAAACGGCTCGCTGTGATTTCACTGCACTCTGTGAGCTTCTCGCAATGTGCGTTGGAAGCTACTGCACGTTAAATAGAGCTCCGCCTCCTTTCCTGGCTGGAGGACGCCCAGCATCATCTAGCGTTTTCTTTGCTTTATAACAATTGTATGTTCACAACTACTTTAGACACCTAATAGAGTTGTATCCATGCCAGCACCACAACCGCCATTTCTCAGTTTCTGAAATGATCTTTCTTACCTCTATTTTAGTTGGGTTAACATGTTTTGTCATGTGACCGCGCCTCTCTTCTTACTGATGGTAATGGGTGGGGTGGGGGGGGGGTTATATGACACTGTGCAGACACTCTGTATTCCAAAGTCTCTTCATCCTGAGGCAAGAGGCTGGATGTGATCGGAGGGGAGGGGGTGTATGCCAGAGACAGGCCGTGATCAGGAGGGGTGTGTACAGTCTGTGATTGGGAGGGGGCTACCCGAGGCAGGCTTTGGTATAGAATAGGGTGTATTGGAGGCAGGCCCGTGATTGAGAGGCGGGTGTGTGCAGGAGGCAAGGGTGCACAGGAAGTTAGGTTTCTGGCAGGATTAACAGGTATTATTTGCACTTCCTGAACATATGTAACCCCCTATGGGAGCTGATATAACCCCCTATGGGAGCTGATATAACCCCCTATGGGAGCTGATATAACCCCCTTATGGGTTCCCGGGGGAGCTGCTATAACCCCCTGTGGGTTCCCATGGGAGCTGATATAACCCCCCTGTGGGTTCCCAGGGGAGCTGATATAACCCCTGTGGGTTCCCATGGGAGCTGATATAACCCCCTGTGGGTTCCCATGGGAGCTGATATAACCCCCTGTGGGTTCCCAGGGGAGCTGATATAACCCCCTGTGGGTTCCCAGGGGAGCTGATATAAACCCCCTATGGGAGCTGATATAACCCCCCCATGGGAGCTGATATAACCCCCTTATGGGTTCCCAGGGGAGCTGATATAACCCCCTGTGGGTTCCCATGGGAGCTGATATAACCCCCTGTGGGTTCCCAGGGGAGCTGATATAACCTCCTGTGGGTTCCCATGGGAGCTGATATAACCCCTGTGGGTTCCCATGGGAGCTGATATAACCCCCTGTGGGTTCCCATGGGAGCTGATATAACCCCCTGTGGGTTCCCAGGGGAGCTGATATAACCCCCTGTGGGTTCCCAGGGGAGCTGATATAACCCCCTATGGGAGCTGATATAACCCTCTTATGGGTTCCCGGGGGAGCTGGTATAACCCCCATGGGGTTCGATCATAAATGAAGCAAATGAGTACGGAATAACTAATGTTTGTTTATTTTATTTTTGTATGTTTTCAGACATGGATACGCATCTTCTGGGAGAACCTGGAATTGGGAATAATGCGGTGATGTGGCATCGTACTTTGGACAGCGGTCAGGCAGAATGTCTGAGTGACTGACGACATGGGTGTGAATGCATCGAGCTACCCGCATTCCAGTTCCCCAAGGGTCGGGGGAAATGCACAGACGCAACAGACCTTTATCGGTAATGTCCCCATCTCTCTCGCTTTCTCAAGTTTTCCCCAGGAAGTGGAAACCCCCGGCTTGTCTTCTGTGAAATCCATCGGTATTTTAGGCATTTGGGATTGCCCAGAGAAGAATAAATGCCTTATGTATAGAGTGATCATCCGGCCAGTGCCAGCCCTCGAAATTTCAGAAATGTTTACATAGGCGTATGAAGAGCCTCGTATGAACTGCTCTGAATACTTCTTTCTCCCGTATTTCCTGGCCTTATTAAAGGGGGTCATACAGCTCTTCTGATAAACCAGGAAATATAAAGTGAGCATCTTTGATGTTGAAATATACAAAACGCGTCATTTTCAGTGAAACTCTGGCAGAATAATCAGTAGAGTCCAGAGTTAGGCCTAACTGACACAGACCTACTACAGCATACACCCCTGCGAGGGTCGTGTTTGCTCCCACAAATGTGTGTATCCCCAATGCAGGCAGCCATTCATGTTATAGTTCATCTTCACCCAGAAATAGATGGTGCCTTCTGTCCATCGCTTCACTACCTGTTATAGCGGCTTTTTTTTTGTTTACCCCCCTTTTTTTTTTTTTCCAGAGAAAGTGTTCGGTCCCGCCATCAGTACACGTCATTTCGCCAAGGCAAATGATATGTATTGTCAAAAAAAAACAACAAACTGAAATTCCTAGCTCACTTGTCAGTCATCCTTCAACAAACCGAATTATCCTGTCCATCAGTTCCCGCCAAAACGGGGGGGTTTAGTTTGCACTCTCATTTGCAAATACATGGGTAAGCTGCAGCGGCTACTTCACAGCACCCCAGTATGTCTGCAGTCCTAATTCTGAGAATTGGAGCGCATATATAATGTTGGAGCGCATATATAATTGGACAGATTGAGGGCAGGTATGCCTGAAGGGAGGCCCCCTTCCCCCCTCCGGAGAAAGTGTTCGGTCCCGCCATCAGTACACGTCATTTCGCCAAGGCAAATGATATGTATTGTCAAAAAAACAACTAACCCGAAATTCCTAGCTCACTTGTCAGTCATCCTTCAACAAACCGAATTATCCTGTCTACCAGTTCATGCCAAAACGGGGTTTAGTTTGCACACATTTGCAAATACATGGGTAAGCTGCAGCGGCCACTTCACAGCACCCCAGTAAATTGCAGCGCATATATAATGTTGGAGCGCATATATAATTTGGACAGATTGAGGGCAGGTATGCCTGAAGGGGGGGAGCCCACCCCTCCAGAGAAAGTGTTTGGTCCCGCCATCAGTACACGTCAATTCGCCAAGGCAAATGATATGTATTGTCAAAAAAAAACAACAAACCGAAATTCCTAGCTCACTTGCCAGTCATCCTTCAACAAACCGAATTATCCTGTGTCCACCAGTTCACGCCAAAACGGGGTTTAGTTTGCACACATTTGCAAATACATGGGTAAGCTGCAGCGGCCACTTCACAGCACCCCAGTATATCTGCAGTCCTAATTCTATAAATTTTGAGCGCCTCTGAAGTTGGAGCGCATATATAATGGACAGATTGAGGGGAGGCATGCCTGAAGGGGAGCCCACCCCTTCTGAGAAAGTGGTCGGTCCCGCCATCAGTACACGTCCATTTCGCCAAGGGCATATGATATGTATTGTCAAAAAAAAAAACGAAATTCCTAGCTCACTTGTCAGTCATCCTTCAACAAAAAACCGAATTATCCTGTCCACCAGTTCACGCCAAAAACGGGGTTTAGTTTGCACACATTTGCAAATACATGGGTAAGCTGCAGCGGCCACTTCACAGCACCCCAGTATATCTGCAGTCCTAATTCTGTAAATTTTGAGAATTGGAGCGCATATATAATGGACAGATTGAGGGCAGGTATGCCTGAAGGGAGCCCACCCCTCCAGAGAAAGTGTTCGGTCCCGCCATCCGTACACGTCAATTCGTCCAAGCAATGATATGTCAAATTGTCAAAAAAAACAATAAACCCCAAATTCCTAGCTCACTTGCGAGCCAACCTTCAACAAACCGAATTATCCTGTCCACCCCAGTTCACGCCAAAACGGGGTTTAGTTTGCACACATTTGCAAATACATGGCTAAGCTGCAGCGGCCAACTTCACAGCACCCCAGTATATCTGCAGTCCTAATTCTGTAAATTTTGAGATTCTCTGAAGTTGGAGCGCATATATAAATGGACAGATTGAGGGCAGGTAGGCCTGAAGAGGAGCCCACCCCTTCTGAGAAAGTGGTCGGTCCCATCATCAGTACACGTCATTTCGCCCCAGGCATATGATATGTATTTTCAAAAAAAAAAATTAAATTCCTAGCTCACTTGCCAGTCATCCTTCAACAAACCAAATTATCCTGTCCACCAGTTCACGCCAAAACGGGGGTTTTAGTTTAGTTTGCACACATTTGCAAATACATGGGTAAGCTGCAGCGGCCACTTCACAGCACCCCAGTATATCTGCAGTCCTAATTCTGTAAATTTTTGAGAATTGGAGCGCATATATAATGGACAGATTGAGGGCAGGTATGCCTGAAGGGGAGTCCACCCCTCCAGAGAAAGTGTTCGGTCCCATCATCAGTACAAGTCATTTCACCAAAGCAATGATATGTATTATCAGAAAAAAAAAAAAAAATCCTAAATTCCTAGCTCACTTGCGAGGCAACCTTCAACAAACCGAATTATCCTGTCCAACAGTTCACCAATGCCAAAACGTGTTTTTTTTTTTTGCACACATTTGCAAATACATGGGTAAGCTGCAGCGGCTACTTCACAGCACCCCAGTATATCTGCAGTCTTAATTCTATAAATTTTGAGATTCTCTGAAGTTGGAGCGCATATATAATGGACAGATTGAGGGCAGGTATGCCTGAAGGGAGCCCACCCCCTCCAGAGAAAGTGTTCGGTCGGTCCTGCCATCAGTACACGTCATTACGCCAAGGCAAATGATATGTATTGTCAAAAAAACAACAAACCCGAAATTCCTAGCTCACTTGCGAGCCAACCTTCAACAAACCGAATTATCCTGTCCAAAAGTTCACGCCAAAACGGGGTTTAGTTTGCACACATTTGCAAATACATGGGTAAGCTGCAGCGGCCACTTCACAGAACTCCAGTATATCTGCAGTCCTAATTCTATAAAATTTTGAGAGCCTCTGAAGTTGGAGCGCATATATAATGGACAGATTGAGGGCAGGTATGTCTGAAGGGAGCCCACCCCTCCTTAAAGGTATAGGAAGGCCCTGGACACTCAGCAATAGCACGATGGCGGTGAAAGTATGTACTGCATCCCCTCATCAATTCACCAACAGTACTCCCCCATTCTGTAACTGGCCTATGCAGCAAGGAGCACATGGAAGGGTGACCTGTCCTCAGTCAGTCCATTATTATATATGTGCTCCACCTTTGGAGACTCTCAATGTATAGAGCAAGGACTGCAGATATACTGGGGTGCCGTGATGTGGCCTCTGCAGCTTACGTATGTATTTTCAAATGAGAACCTCCATAGTTGGAGCACATATATAATAATGGACGGGTTATGGGCAGGTCACCCTTCCATGTGCTCTTTGCTGCATAGGCCAGTTACAGATTGGGGGGGGGGGGGGGTACTGTTGGTGAGGGAATGCATTGCATACCTTTGCTGCCATTGTGCTTTAGTTAGAACTGCAGATATATTGGGATGCCATGATGTGGCCTCTGCAGCTTACGCATGTATTTGCAAATGTGTGCAAATGAAACCCCTTGTTTTAACCGTGAACTGTTAGACAGGGACAATTTGGTTTATTGCAGGCTGGCTGGTAAGTGAGCTGGGAATTGTTTGCCCCTTCTATGTGCTCCTTGCTGCATATGCCAGTTACAGATTGTGGTGGTTGCCATTTGTACGAATGATGTGCATTGTGCCTCCTCAGATATTTTATCACATATCCCAGGAGGCCTCTAGTATTTAGTTCACAGGGGAGGAGGGGGGTGGGCCTAGTGGCGTCACACTGGGAGAGGCCCTCCGGCTCAGCCCAGAAGAGCCAGCGGGATTTCCGGTGACGTCACACACAAACATGGCGGTGGGGGACCCAAGCTGCAGCTGCTTAGGAGAGGATCTCAGCAGGACAAAACGCTGGATCCACTGGGTGGGTGAGTTTTCAAACTGTGGAGAAACCAGCAAAAGCTAAGCAGGGGTTTAAAATAAAAATAAAAGCTGCATACCTTCATGCTTTCTATGTTTGAACGTAAAAAACCTTCTGTGTGCAGCAGGAGGTCCCCCCCCCCCCCCCCCTTCCCTTTTTACTTACCTGAGCCCAATCTTGATCAAGCGATGTGCATGAGAGCCTCAGCTGTCCTTGGTCTCTTCCTCATTGGCTGAGACAGCAGTGGGAGCCGTTGGGAGGAAGCTAACGGACTCAGAGAGACACAATGACAGATGTCCATGTGGAGAGCTGCAAGAAAAAGGAGAGAGCCTGAGGAGCCGATTGGTACAGTGGGAGGCAGTTTTGGTGGGAAATCTTTACCTAGGATTAGAGGGTGCACCGAAATGAAAATTCTGGTACCGAAATCGAAAATTTGAAATGCACTTGGCCGAAAACCAAAACCGAAATGTGCAGTTTTTAAAAAATGAAGATATATATATTTTTTGGAAAAAATTACTGATTGGAAAAAAACCATACATACCCCATTTTTTTTTTTTTTTTTTTTTTTTTTTGTATGAAAAGAGGATATTATGGCGAGTAAATAGATACCCAACATGTCACGCTTTAAAATTGCACTCGCTCGTGGAATGGCGTGCATATGTGGTACTTAAAAAATCTCCATGGGTGATGCTTTAAAAATGTCTTACAGGTTACTAGTGTAAAGCTAGAGGAGGTCTAATGCGAGAATTATTGCTCTTGCCCCGACGTTCGTGGCGATACCTCACATGTGCGGTTTGAACACTGTTTACATATGTGGGCATGGCCTACGTATGCATTCACCATCGGGGGGGGGGGGGAGAGACGGGGCACTTTAAACTTTATTAAAAACATTTGTGTGTTTTGTTTTTTTTTTTTTATTTTGCACTGTCCCCTTAAAAAAAAAAAAAGTAATCACTTTTATTCTTATCACAAATGCAAACATCCCTTGTGATAGAAATAATTAGTGACAGGTCCTCTCTTAATGCAGAGATATGGGGGGGTCGATAAGACATAATTAGTGACAGGTCCTCTCTTAATGCAGAGATATGGGGGGGGGTCGATAAGACATAATTAGTGACAGGTCCTCTCTCTTAATGCAGAGATATGGGGGGGGGGGGGGGGTCGATAAAGACATAATTAGTGACGGGGTCCTCTTTATGGAGAGATATGAGGTCAATAGGAAATAATTAGTGACAGGTCCTCCTTATGCAGAGATATGGGGTCAATGAGACATAATTAGTGACAGGTCCTCTTTATGCAGAGATATGGGGTCAATAGGAAATAATTAGTGACAGGTCCTCTTTATGGAGAGATATGGGGTCAATGAGACATAATTAGTGACAGGTCCTCTTTATGGAGAGATATGGGGGGGACAATGAGACATAATTAGTGACAGGTCCTCTTTATGGAGAGATATGGGGGGGGGGGTCAATGAGACATAATTAGTGACAGGTCCTCTTTATGGAGAGATATGGGGGGACAATGAGACATAATTATTGACAGGTCCTCTTTATGGAGAGATATGAGGTCAATAGGAAATAATTAGTGACAGGGTCCTCTTTATGGAGAGATATGGGGTCAATAGGAAATAATTAGTGACAGGTCCTCTTTATGGAGAGATATGGGGTCAATGAGACATAATTAGTGACAGGTCAATAAGACCCCACATCTCTCCTCTACAATATAAAGCATTGGATCAAAAAGAAATCATCGATCTAGTGCTTTAGGGGAGAAAAAAAAAATGCCCGGAACGGGAAGTGATATCACTCACAAGTCTGGTCCTCCAAGGCCATAGAGATGATTGGAGGCCTTCACTCATCTCTATGACCAGTGGTGGGATCGATGGTTTTCTCATGTAAGGCTGAGAACTACCGAGAGCGACGGTGGGCGGGGGGGTTGCGGTGTTTTTGTCGGCACCTGTATCGGTTTTTTTTTTTTTTTTTTTTTTTAGTTCGGCCAAACGGCCGAAAGGGGTGTTTTCGGCCGAAACGTTTTGGCCACTAAAATTTCGGTGCATCCCTACCTAGGATATGTCCCAACACTCCTGGCAAGTCCTTCCTGTGTTAGCACCTACATGCTGCAAACCCCGGGACCTGTTCTTCTCTCCAGGTCAGTTTCTGAGGAAATCCCTGGGACCTGTGCACCCGGTTCTTCTTCTCCAGGTCCAGTTCTGAGGAAATCCCCCTGGGACCTGTGCATCGGTTCTTCTCCTCCAGGTCAGGTTCTGAGGAAATCCCTGGGGACCTGTGCACCGATTCTTCTCTCCAGGTCCAGTTTCTGAGGAAATCCCCAGGACCTGTGCATCGGTTCTTCTCTCCAGGTCAGGTTCTGAGGAAATCCCCGGGACCTCTGCACCGGTTCTTCTCTCCCTGTAGGTCAGGTTCTGAGGAAATCCCCGGGACCTGTGCACCGGTTCTTCTCTCCAGGTCAGGTTCTGAGGAAATCCCCGGGACCTGTGCACCGGTTCTTTTCTCCAGCTCAGGTTCTGAGGAAATCCCCGGGACCTCTGCACCGGTTTTCTTTTCTCCAGCTCAGGTTCTGAGGAAATCCCGGGACCTGTGCACCGGTTCTTCTCTCCAGGTCAGGTTCTGAGGAAATCCCCGGGACCTGTGCACCGGTTCTTCTCTCCAGGTCAGGTTCTGAGGAAAATCCCCGGGACCTCTTTGCACCGGTTCTTTTCTCCAGCTCAGGTTCTGAGGAAAATCCCCGGGACCTGTGCATCGGTTCTTCTCTTCAGGTCAGGTTCTGAGGAAATCCCTGCTGTACCCATCTCAGACTCTCTCCTTTCAGTCACATCGCTTTTCAGAGGGCACTTGACAGGCCATGTGGAGGTGTTAAAGCTCTTCTTTTTCTCTTTCTTCACCCAGGAACATCCTCCTACACCCAGCAAGGCTATGGCTACGAATCGAAGCTCTACAGCCTGGAACATGGTATTGAGAAACCCCAAGACAAGAAAAAAAAGGAAAACCTCCGGCCTGTGGCCACGCTCAAGAAGAAATTCATCAAGCGTCGGAAGACGAGTCGCTCCGCAGATCATGCCAAGCAGATGCGGGAGCTGCTGTCTGGGTGGGACGTCCGAGACGTCAATGCGCTTGTGGAGGAATATGAGGGAACAGCAGCCTTAAAGGAGCTCTCCTTACAGGCCAACCTGGCCCGGCCGGAGTGCCAGGACTTTACAGAAGGACATGGCCGACCTGTACGAGTACAAGTACTGTACGGACGTTGATTTGATATTCCAGGAGACGTGTTTTCCTGTCCACCGTGCCATATTGGCAGCGAGGTGTCCATTTTTTTTTTTAAGAAGCTGCTCTCGTCCCTCTCCGGAATTTGGGGCAGAAATCATCATGGACATTAACACGGCCGGCATAGATATGCCGATGTTCTCTGCCTTGCTACACTACCTGTATACGGGCGAGTTTGGCATCGAGGACTCCAGGTTCCAGAACGTGGATATCCTCGTCCAGCTCAGCGAGGAATTCGGTACGCCAAACTCGTTGGACGTTGACATGCGTGGACTGTTCGATTACATGTGCTACTACGACGCGGTGCTTAGCTTTTCCTCCGACTCTGAGCTGGTGGAAACGTACGGAGCTCAGGGCTGCCTGGAAGAGGAGCTCCGGGGCGCACAAGGCCATTCTCTCAGCGCGTTCTCCGTTCTTCCGCAACTTGCTGCAAAGGCGAATACGGACTGGGGAGGAGATTACTGATCGGACTTTACGGACCCCGACCAGAATCATTCTAGATGAATCCATAATACCAAAAAAATATGCAAAGGTCATTTTGCATTGCATGTACACGGATGTAGTGGACTTGTCCTACGTCTTGCACTGTAGCCCATCCATTGGGAGCCTGAGTGAAGTTCAGGCTCTGGTAGCAGGAAAGCCCCCAACATGACCCGGGCAGAAGAGGCCATGGAGCTCTACCACATAGCTCTGTTCCTGGAGTTCAACATGCTGGCACAAGGATGGGTGACAACTGACGTCATGGGGAATGCATAGACAAAACTGGGGAATGACCAGGGAGGGGCAGTTAACCACCTCCTGTCCGGCTGTTGTATATAAACGGCCGGACGGTGGCAGTGCAGGGGGCAGCTGGCCGTTTATAAAACGTCCTCCCCTTGTGTGCACGCTCCCTGGGAGCGCGCCAGCACCGCGATCCCGGTACCCGCTGTGTCCTCCTGACACACTGGAACACCGATCGTCGTATGGGACCTCTGTGCGAGGTCCCGATCATGTGATCACTGATTGGCCAATTAGTGATCACATACAGAGTAGTAAGCAATGATGTCACTTGTGACATCATTGCTTACTACGTGTGAAAATCTGTGAATGATCACAGATCACATGGTACAGGGCCATTCACAAACAGCCTTGTACCATGTGACAAGCTGTGACCAATCACAGCTCACACAGTATTTCTCAATGGCTGCAGAGAGAAGGAGAAATGATTGCTTTTATAGTCTTTATGGGTGTAAAAGCAATCCGTGTAAAAAAAAAAAAAAACTCATCACCCCCCCAAGTAGTACAGTGTCACCATGGTGACCCCACACTGCTAGGGTGACAGTATGTAAATAAAAAAAAAAAAAAATCGTCATCACCCCCCCACAAGTAGTACAGAGTCACCATGGTGACCCCACACATGCTAGGGTGACAGTATGTAAAAAAAAAAAAAACATAAATAATATAAAAAATTAAAAAAAAAAAAATGTTTTTATAATTTTTGGTTATAAAACTAATTTGTTTTTTTTTTTTATTTTTATACTAAAAAGATAACGGTAATACATTTTGGCCAATATTTATGATGAAATATTTTATTTGCAAAATTTTATAAGTTAAAACACTTTTTTCAAATTTTTGGACTTTTTTCGTTTACATAGCAAAAAAAAAACAAAATCCCTAGCGGTGAAATAAATACCACCAAAATAAAGTTTTATAATCTGTCACTCAAAAAAATGCTAAAAAATTCATCTGGGTGCAGTGTTGCATGACTGGCGCAATTGTCATTCAAAGTGTGACAGCGCTGAAAGCTGAAAATTGCCCTGGGTCTTGAAGGGGGGGAAAGCGACTGAAGGGGGAGTGAAAAGCGACTTGTGAAGGGGGGGGAGTGGAAAGCGACTGAAGGGGGGGGGTGGAAAGCGACTGGACAGGGGGGGGCGGTGGCAAAAGCGACTGGTAAGGGCGTGGGGTGGGTGAAAAGCCGACTCGGGGGCGTAAGGGGGGGTGGAAAGCGACCCCCAGATGAAGGTGGGGTTAGGCGGTGGGGGGTGGAAGCTGGACCGGAAGGGGGGTGTGGAAAGCTGTCCAGACTGGGGAGGGGCGACGACCTCAAGGGGGGGTGGAAAAGCGAACCGGAAGGGGGGGGGGGGGGGGGGAAAAGCGTCCGGGCCCGGGAATAGAGGTTATCCGGCTCTGGGGATTTCGATTGGTGTATGGGCCAGCCCAACAGGATTGACATGACAGCCAGACATAGTAGCATTCTCGCGGTTGGACGGTCAGCAGCCGGAATTTGTCTTCAAGGACCAGATTCCCCTTCATTTGTTTGCTTTGTGTGAATGCTTATGAATGGCCTTGAGATGTTGAATGGCGTTGAGATGTGGGCGTAGTCCTTCTTCGGATGAGGAGGGATCGGGATCCTCTCCCATAGAGCCAGGGCTGCACGAGTTCCTTGCCTGCGCAGCATGGTCTCAGATCAGATAAACTGTTCATTAGTGGGCCCGCTGGAGATATACACACATTGCTGCTTTTCACATTCGGTGTTCACAGGAGCTCGGGGATTGCTGGGGGAACTTCCAACCGCCCATACAGCGCCCGGAATGGAGCCAACAATGTTCAGATTTAATGTCAGATTGTTTTTTTTTTTTAAACCACTTTGTTTTTTTTTTGTTTTTTTTTTTTTTTTTTTTTTTTTTTTTTTTTTTTTTTTTTTTTTTTGACACATTTTTGTTTTTTTTTTTTTTTTTTTTTTTTTTTTCTTTTTGTTTTTCATAATAGTCCGGACCATTTTTTTTTTTTTTTTTTTTTTTTTTTTTTTTTTTTTTTTTTTTTTTTTTTTTTTTTTTTTTTTAACCACTGTCCCCAGTCCGGACACATTCCCACCCCCCCCCCCTAGTCTCCAAGTCCGGAACCATTCCTTCCCCCCGCCCCCCCCCCCCCCCCTCCCCCCCCCTTTTCCGAGTCACCAGTGGCCGGGACCCACTAACTTCCCACCCCCTGCCCCCGCTTCCAGTCCGGACACTTTCTCCCCCGTCCGCCCTTCCAGACCAGACTCCTCCCTCTTTACACCCCCCCCCCCCCACCCGGTCCGGACAACTCTCCCCCCTTCTCCGTCCGGACACTCGCACCCCCCCCCGGTCCGGACACTCTCCCCCCCTTCCGGTCCCCCCGCACTCTTCCAGTCCGGTAACATTTCTCCGGTCCAGACAACTCTCCACCCCACCCCCCCCCCCCCGCCGATCGCGCCGAGCGTCCCCCCCTTCCATGTCTCAGGTGCCGTCCACTAGGGCGAGTTCACGGGACACTGTCCCCCCGCCCCTTTCCAGTCACCCCTTGGTGACGAACTCCGACGGACCTCTGTCCCCTCACCCCTGTGCCAGACCAGACACTTCTTCCCCCCCCGCCCCTTATTTCCATCCGGGGGGTTCGGACACTCTCGCCCCTTCCGGTGGAGGGTCGGGACCGGACACGTTCGCCCCGCGCTGTCCGGTGACCGGACACCCTCTCTGCCGCTACCGGTCCGGGCTGGGAGCCAACCCGCGACACTCCCCCCGCCTTCGTTTCCGGACACTTCTCCCCCCCTTCCAGTCCGGGACAACTCTCCCCCCTCCTTCCCCGGTCCCGGACACCTCTCCCCCCCTTCCGGTTTCAGGACATCTCTCCCCCCTTACGGTAACCCGGACATCTCACCCCACCTTCCAGTCCGGACACGTCATCCCCCCCCCTTCCAGTCCGGGACACCTTCCACCCATCTTCCAGTCCGGAACACTCTTCCCCCCCCCGCCCCCTCCAGTGCAGGACACCTCTTTCCCCCCCCCCTTCCCAGTCCGGACACTCTTCCCCCCCCCCCCCCCCCCCCCCCCCCCCTTCCATGTGCCGGGACACGTCTTCCCCCCCCCCCCCCTTCCAGGTGCGGATCGGGACACTCTTCACTCCCCCCCCCCTTCCTGTGCCGGACACTCTTCCCCCCCCCCCCCCCCCCTTCCGAGTGCCGGACACTCTTCCCCCCCCGCATTCCAGTCCGGAGGACATCTTCCCCCCCCCCCCCCTCCTCAAGGTATCCCGGACACACTCCCCCCCCCCCCTTCCAGCTCCGGACACTCTCCCCCCCCCCCCCCTTCCAGTCGCCGGACACTCTGTCCCCTACCTCCCTTTCCAGTGCTGGACACTCTCCCCCCTCACTCCCTTCCTGTCGGACCCACTCTCTGTCCCCCCCCCCCTTCCAGTCCGGACGGACACTCTTCTCCCCCCCCCCTTCCAGTCCGGGACACTCTCACCCCCCCCTTCCAGTCCGGACACTCTCCCCCCCCCCTTTCCAGTCCGGACACTCTCCCCCCCTTCCAGTCCGGACACTTTGTCCCTCTCCTGCCCCCGAGGCCAATTTTTCAGCTTTCCAGCACGCTTATCACACTTTGAATGTCAATTGCGGCGGTCATGCAACACTAGTACCGCATATGATTGTTTTTAGCATTTTTTTTGAGACAGATAAAGCTTTATTTTGGTAGGTATTTATTCACTGCTGGGATTTTAATTTTATTTTTTTGCTATAAATGAAGGAAAAGTCCCATAAACATTTTGTAACTCTCTACACAAATTCAGTGTCTTATCAAGATTAAACATTTTTACAAATAATTTTTCTTCCGTAAATCTTGGCCAAGATTTATTTCTGTAATCTTTTTAGTAAAAAAAAAAAAAAAACCAAATTAGTATTATAAACCAAAAATTATAATATTTTTCACAAAACATTTTTGTACATTTTTTTTTTTTTTACATTACGTCACCCTAGCAAGTGTGGGGTCCACCATGGTGACACTGTACTACTTGTGGGGGGGGATTGGTGGATTTTGATGAAGATTTTTTTTTTACACTGAATGCTTTTGACACCCATAAAGGCTGTTTGTAAATCAATCAAGTTTCTCCTTCTCTCTGGCTGGCATTCTTTGCAGCCATTGAGAAAATACTGTCGTGAGCTGTGATTGGTCACAGCTTGTCACATGGTACAAGGCTGCTGTGAATGGCCCTGTACCATGTGATCTCTGTGATCATTCACAGATTTTTTCACAGGTAATAACGCAATGATCTCAGAAGTGACATCTTGCTTACTACTATTCATATGATCACATGATTGGGACCTCGCAACAAAGGTCCCATTCGACGATCTTTGTTCCACTGTGTCCGGAGGACACAACGGGCACCAGATCGCGGTGCTGTGGCGCGTAAGCGGAGAGGCCGTTTTATATACATGGGCCGGATGGGAAGTGGTTATTTCATTGGTTTATTTTCCTTTTTATTTTTTTTTTTTCATATTGGGATATACTAAAAACTAGGAAATGTTACGGTTTGCCTGTGATTTCACATAACTGATGGAAACTACCAGCTGCATCAAAGCTGAAAGAGCACAAAAATGTTCATTGAAAACATTCATAATAGACACGAAGGATATTCAGTGATCAGCCATAACATTGTCACCTCCCACCATAACATGACCACTCGCCTCATATCGAGTAGGTGTCCCTATTACTGCCAAATCAGCCCTGACCTGTCCAGCCATGGACTCCACTAGACCTCTGAAGGTACGCTGTGGTATTTGGCACCGAGCCGCCAGTAGTAGATCCTTTAAGTCCTGTAAGATGGGAGGCGGGGGCCTCCATGGATCAGACTTGTTTTCCAGCACTTCCCACAGAATGCTCAATTGGATTGAGATTGCTGGAGAATTTAGAGGCCCAGTCAACACATAGATAGAACTCGTCATTGTGTTCCTCAAACCTTTCTTGAATCATTTTTGCAGTGTGTCTGGGCACATTATCCTGTGGGAAGAGGCCACTGCTATTAGGGAATACCATTTCCATGAAGGGGTGGACATGGTCACCAATGTTTAAATGGGTGGTTTGTGTCAAGTAACATCCATATGAATGGAGAAGTCTAGGCTTCCCAGCAGAACATTGCCCAAGCATCACACGGCCTCCACCGGCTTGTCTTCTTTCCATACTGCATCCTGGTGCCATCTCCTCCCCAGGTAAGTAACGCACCCACACCAGTCATCAACATGATGGAAAAGAAAACCTCATTCATCAGACCAGGCTGTCTTCTTCCATTGCTCCATGGTCCAGTTCTGATGCTCAGCATGGGCACCCTGACTGGTCTGCAGTTACACAGCTCAATACACAAACTGCGATGCTCTGTTTGTTCTGACACTCCATCGGCGAGCCTCGCCTCCATGGGCAAGCCTCCCCTCCCTCGCCTCCATGGGCGAGCCTCCCCTCCCTCGCCTCCGTCGGCGAGCCTCCCCTCCCTCGCCTCCGTCGGCGAGCCTCCCCTCCGTCGGCGAGCCTCCCCTCCCTCGCCTCCGTCGGCGAGCCTCCCCTCCCTCTACTCCTCTCCCTCACCTCCGTCGGCGAGCCTCCCCTCCGTCAGCGAGCCTCCCCTCCCTCGCCTCCGTCGGCGAGCCTCCCTTCCCTCGCCTCCCCTCCCTCGCCTCCTCCCTCCCCTCCCCTCCCTCTCCCCTCCCTCGCCTCCCCTCCCCTCCCTCCCCTCCCCTCCCTCTCCCCTCCCTCGCCTCCCCGTCGGCGAGCCTCCCCTCCCTCGCCTCCGTCGGCGAGCCTCCCCTACCTCGCCTCCGTCGGCGAGCCTCCCCTCCCTCGCCTCCGTCGGCGAGTCTCCCCCTCCCTCGCCTCCCCTCCCTCGCCTCCGTCGGCGAGCCTCCCCTCCCTCGCCTCCGTCGGCGAGCCTCCCCTCCCTCGCCTCCGTCGGCGAGCCTCCCCTCCCTCGCCTCCATTGGCGAGCCTCCCCCTCCCTCGCCTCCGTCGGCGAGCCTCCCCTCCCTCGCCTCCGTCGGCGAGCCTCCCCTCCCTCGCCGAGCCTCCCTCGCCGAGCCTCCCCTCCCTCTCCCCTCCCTCGGGCGAGCCTCCCCTCCCTCTCCCCCCTCCCTCGCCTCCCCTCCCCTCGCCTCCCCTCCGTCGGCGAGCCTCCCCCTCCTCTCCCCTCCCCCTCGCCTCTGTCGGCGAGCCTCCCCTCCCTCGCCTCCGTCGGCGAGCCTCCCCTCCCCTCGCCTCCGTCGGCGAGCCTCCCCTTCCTCTCCCCTCCCTCGCCTCCCGTCGGCGAGCCTTCCCCTCCCTCGCCTCCGTCGGCGAGCCTCCCTCGCCTCCGTCGACGAGCCTCCCCTCCCTCCCCCTCCGCCTCCGTGGGCGAGCCTCCCCTTCCTCTCCCCTCCCTCGCCTCCGTGGGCGAGCCTCCCTTCCTCCCCTCCCTCGCCTCCGTCGGCGAGCCTCCCCTTCCTCTCCCCTCCCGTCGGCGAGCCTCCCCTTCCTCTCCCCTCCCCTCGCCTCCGTCGGCGAGCCTCCCCCCTCCCTCGCCTCCGTCGGCGAGCCTCCCTCGCCTCCGTCGACGAGCCTCCCCTCCTCCCTCCCCTCCCTCGCCTCCGTGGGCGAGCCTCCCCTTCCTCCCCCCTCTCCCTCGCCTTCCCCTTCCTCTCCCCCTCCTCGCCTCCCCTTCCTCCCTCCCCTCCCTCGCCTCCGTCGGCGAGCCTCCCCCCTCCCTCTCCGCCTCCGTCGGCCAGCCTCCCCCTCCCTCGCCTCCCTCGCCTCCGTCGGCCAGCCTCCCCCTCCTCGCCTCCGTCGGCCAGCCTCCCCTCCCCTTCCCCACCTCCATCGGTGATCCTTGGCCGTCCATGTCACTAGTTCTCCGATTCTTCTTCCTTGGACCACTTTTGGTCAGAAAATTCTGGGCCGGCCGCTCCATATTCGCTCCATAAGTCGCACAGACATTTTCCCTCATTTTTTTTCGGGGAAAAAGTGTGTCTTATGGAGTGAAAAATACGGTAATTTCGGCAAATAAAAAGAAAAATCAACTGCACCCAATAGACTTGGCGCTCTCACTGCATGGTCGTCTTTTTTTTTTGCCTCCCCTCACCAGAGACCTGCGTTGGGGTCACCTGTTTGGCAGAGCCGCCCTCGCTGTATTCCTGCATCCTGGTGCCCAGCCTACTGACCCTGAATATGTTCTTCTTTCCCCTCTTGCAGGCTGTGAAGACATCATTGCAGAGAGCATTTCTCTGGACACGTTAATCGCCATCTTGAAGTGGAGTTCCCCAGCCGTACGGCTCCAACTGGGTGCACCGGCAAGGTTTGCACTTCCTCTGCGAAGAGTTCAGCCAGGTCATGATCTCTGACGTCTTCTATGAGCTCAACAAGGACCATCTGCTGACCGTGATTCAGTCCGACTACCTGCAGGTAGGTGTGAGTGTTAAAGCGGAGCTCCACCCAAAAGGGGAAGTTCTGCTTTAAAGACTGGTCCCCCACCCTCCCCCCGCTCCCCATTAAGGATTGGCACCTGTTTGGGGGGCGGGAGGGGGGAGCGGGTTATCTGAATTTCACAGGTACCTGCTCTGATCGCCTATGAGATCGGATGTGTGAAGATGTCCTCCCTCCCTCCCCGTGAGTCTTTTGGGACACATGACAGGTCCCAGAAGACTAGAGGACCATTCAGGAAGCGCAGTGCTACTCGCACACGCTCAGTGGTGCCCACACTGAAGATGCCGGCGCCCAGGGAGAGGAGACGGCCGGGTAAAATGGGCTGCAGGAGACACACCGCGGGACCGTGGGACAGGTAAGTGGCTGTTTTTTAAAAGTCAGCAGCTACAGTTTTTTGTAGCCTGCTGACTTTTATTTTTTGACAGCGTGAGCGGAACTCTCCGCTTTAAGTGGGCTGGGTGTTTTATGAGGTATAGACACTGATATCTCGGGAATTAGTCATCTCACAGTCCACCTTTTACAGCGCTGCAAGACCGGATCTGAGCAAGCACAACGGTAGCACACCACCCTCCAACGTCAGTGATTGGGCCTTTGTCATATCCTGCAGGGTTCCGCAGACCCCAGCCTTCCTTGGACCATTTGTGCCCTTTTTCCATTTGATGGGACGCGCGGGGGGGGGGGGAGACCCTGCCATCACGGGACGGGGGGGGGGGGGGGGGGGGAGACCCTGCCATGACGGGGGGGGGGGGGAGACCCTGCCATCACGGGGGGGGGGGGGGGAGACCCTGCCATCACGGGACGGGGGGGGGGGGAGACCCTGCCATCACGGGACGGGGGGGGGGGGGGGGGAGACCCTGCCATCACGGGACGGGGGGGGGGGGGGGAGACCCTGCCATCACGGGGCGACGGGGGGGGGGGGGAAGACCCTGCCATCACGGGACGGGGGGGGGGGGGGGAGACCCTGCCATCACGGGACGGGGGGGGGGGGGGAGACCCTGCCATCACGGGGGGGGGGGGGGGGGAGACCCTGCCATCACAGCCTGCGGGAACCTGCAGCACCAAGCACAAAATAGGACAGCTTTATAGGTTAGAACTAGTAAAGAAGGGCGGGGGCCGTGCACTGATTATACAGACATTCCTCAACACTGTGCGCAGCTAGTCTGCTAAAGCACCTAATTAACCCCTCGCCTACCGGACACTTCTACCCCCTTCCTGCCTACCGGGCACTTCTACCCCCTTCCTGCCTACCGGGCACTTCTACCCCCTTCCTGCCTACTGGGCACTTCTACCCCCTTCCCGCCTACCGGGCACTTCTACCCCCTTCCCGCCTACCGGGCACTTCTAGCCCCTTCCCGCCTACCGGGCACTTCTACCCCCCCTTCCCCGCCTACCGGGCACTTCTGCCCCCTTCCCGCCCACCGGGCACTTCTGCCCCCTTCCCGCCCACCGGGCACTTCTGCCCCCTTCCCGCCCACCGGGCACTTCTGCCCCCTTCCCGCCCGCCGGGCACTTCTGCCCCCTTCCCGCCCGCCGGGCACTTCTCTGCCCCCTTCCCGCCCGCCGGGCACTTCTGCCCCCTTCCCGCCCGCCGGGCACTTCTACCCCCTTCCCGCCCACCGGGCACTTCTACCCCCTTCCCCCGCCCGCCGGGCACTTCTACCCCCTTCCCGCCCGCCGGGCACTTCTACCCCCTTCCCGCCCGCCGGGCACTTCTACCCCCTTCCCCGGGCGCCCGCCGGGCACTTCTACCCCCCCCTGCCGGGCACTTCTACCCCCCCCTGCCGGGCACTTCTACCCCCCCCCCTTCCTGCCCGCCGGGCACTTCTCTACCCCCCCCTTCCTGCCCGCCGGGCACTGTCACCCCCCCCTTCCTGCCCACCGGGCACTGTCACCCCCCCCTTCCTGCCCACCGGGCACTGTCACCCCCCCCCTTCCTGCCCACCGGGCACTGTCACCCCCCCCCCCCCCCCCCTTTCCTGCCCACCGGGCACTGTCACCCCCCCCTTCCTGCCCACCGGGCACTGTCATCCCCCCCTTTCCTGCCCATGCCAATGTTCAGCTTTCAGCGCTCTCACACTTTGAATGACAATTGCGCGGTCATGCAACACTGCACCCATGAGATTTTTATCATTTTTTTTGAGACAGAGCTTTATTTTGGTGGTATTTAATCACCTCAGGGTTTTTTTATTTTTGATAAAGCAAAAACTGAAAATTTTGAAAAAAAAAAAAAAGTTTTTTTCTTAGTTTCTGTTATAAAATTTTGTAAATGAGTAATCTTTCTCCTTCACTGAGGTGCACTGATGGGCATTGACAGGCTTCACTGACATCACTGATGGGCACTGAAAGGCAGTACTCATATATGGCACTGATGGGTGGCACTGATGGGTGGCACTGGTAGGCAGCTCAGATGGGCACTGGTAGGCACTGATGCCCTGATGATCAGTGCCCCGGGGGCGTACACGCGCGCTTAGAGTGTGAGGACATCATGTGACGTCCTCCCAGAACGAGAGAACTGCCTTGCTCCTGTCATTGGACTATATGGCGGGTGGGAGGCGGTTGAAGTGGAATTCCAATCAATACCTATCTGCTCTTAAAACTGTCCCCCTCCTCCCTCCTCACCCCTATTCTGACTTGCCTGTGTAAGATAGATCTGTGTTTTCAGGCCACTCGGGTCCGGTCATGTGATCTCCCCTGTGTCAGCCAACTCCAGCTGCAGGGGAGAAGAGGGAGCACTCCGCGGCTGGTAATACCTGGAAGTGTGAGGTCACCAGTAGGTGGCCCATCCGTTGTCGGCACTCCCTCTCCCTTGCGGCTGAGCGGTCAGCTGCACCCCTCAGTGCTGTCCGGCGGTGTAGGCAGAGGGAGAGGTAAGTATTGGGGTTTCTTGCAGGGAAAGCTCTTTTCTCCGTGTTTCTGACACTGTCCCCTCCATCCAATCGGTGAGATCCGTCTCAAATGTCTTTGCTGTCATTCCGGGTTCATTTGTTTATCAAACACAGAAGAGACTTTGGTTATGTTTGTGATCTTGTGCCAGAGTAACCTTTTCTCTTTCCCTGATGCAGGCGAGCGAACAGGATATCCTGAAGTATCTCATCAAATGGGGGGAGTATCAGCTGATGAAGAGAATCGCTGACAGAGGTAGGGCTGAAGGCAAATGTTTATGTCCTAAATATACACTATATTGCCCCAAATATCGGGCGGCCGGCCTTTCCACGCACATGACCTTTAATGGCCCCCCAGTCTTAGTCCGTAGGGTTCAATATTGAGTTGGCCCCGCCCTTTCCACACACATGACCTTTAATGGCCCCCCAGTCTTAGTCCGTAGGGTTCAATATTGAGTTGGCCCCGCCCTTTCCCACACACATGACCTTTAATGGCCCCCCCAGTCTTAGTCCATAGGGTTCAATATTGAGTTGGCCCCGCCCTTTCCCACACACGACCTTTAATGGCCCCCCCAGTCTTAGTCCATAGGGTTCAATATTGAGTTGGCCCCCCCTTTCTACACACATGACCTTTAATGGCCCCCCAGTCTTAGTCCGTAGGGTTCAATATTGAGTTGGCCCCGCCCTTTCCACGCACATGACCTTTAATGGCCCCCCAGTCTTAGTCCGTAGGGTTCAATATTGAGTTGGCCCCGGCCTTTCCACACACATGACCTTTAATGGCCCCCCAGTCTTAGTCCATAGGGTTCAATGTTGAGTTGGCCCCCGCCCTTCCCACGCACATGACCTTTAATGGCCCCCCAGTCTTAGTCCGTAGGGTTCAATATTGAGTTGGCCCCGGCCTTTCCACACACATGACCTTTAATGGCCCCCCAGTCTTAGTCCGTAGGGTTCAATATTGAGTTGGCCCCAACCTTTCCACAAACATGACCTTTAATGGCCCCCCAGTCTTAGTCCGTAGGGTTCAATATTGAGTTGGCCCCGCCCTTTCCACACACATGACCTTTAATGGCCCCCCAGTCTTAGTTCGTAGGGTTCAATATTGAGTTGGCCCCGCCCTTTCCACACACATGACCTTTAATGGCCCCCCAGTCTTAGTCCGTAGGGTTCAATATTGAGTTGGCCCCGCCCTTTGCAGCTATAACAGCTTCAACTCTTCTGGGAAGGCCGTCCACAAGGTTTAGGAGGGTGTCTATGGGAAGGTTGGACCATTCTTCCAGAAGCACATTTGTCAGGTCAGGCACTGATGTCGGGGGAGGAGGCCTGGCTCGCAGTCTCCGCTCTAATTCATCCCAAAGGTGTTCTATGGGGTTGAGGTCAGGACTCTGTGCAGGACAGTCAAGTTCCTCCACCCCAAACTGGCTCCTCCATGTCTTTATGGACATTGCTTTGTGCACTGGGGGGGCAGTCATGTTGGAACAGGAAGGGGCCATCCCTAAACTCCTCCCACAAAGTTGGGAGCATGAAATTGTCCAAAATGTCGCCTTAAGAATTCCCTTCACTGGAACTAGGAAGAAATTTGGGTTCTGGGGAGATCGGATATAGTGGGTGCGGGGAGAGGGGATATAGTGAATGCGGGGTCCGGGGAGAGCGGATACAGTGAATGCGGGGTCCGGGGAGAGGGGATATAGTGAATGCGGGGTCCGGGGAGAGCGGATACAGTGAACGCGGGGGTCCGGGGAGAGCGGATACAGTGAACGCGGGGTCCGGGGAGAGCGGATACAGTGAACGCGGGGTCCGGGGAGAGCGGATGTAGTGAACAATACTTTTTTTTTTCACACTTTTTTCTATATTCACCCTTGGTGCCGTAACAGCTGTAAACCCCCCAATGTAGTTTTTTTTTTCATTCCTGCTATGGGCCTGTTGATTGGACAGCAGCACTTTGCTCAGGATGCTGTCAGCGTGCAGGAGGCATTAATGATCCTTACATCATGTGTGTTGCAGAGCCTAATCTCCTGAGCGGAACGGCGCACAGCGTGAACAAGCGAGGGGTGAAGAGGAGAGACCTGGATGTTGAGGAGTTGCGGGACATCTTGTCTCCTTTGTTACCGTTTGTCCGCATTGAACACATCCTACCCATGAACAGTGACGTGCTGACTGACCCTGTAAGTGTCTTTCTGGCTATTTGTAGCCGATGTTGACGATTGAAACTCTACCTGTTGAACCACTTGTGGACCGCCCCGGGTACTTGAACCTCTTCACGCCGGCCGAAACGCAAATGTGTGGCCTCCCGGGGTCTGGGCCTAGACGCTGAGCAGCTGCACATTTGCGTTCTATTAAAAAAGAACATATGTGCTGAGAGCGCGTGCCTGGTACTCACGGAAAGGTCCCAATCTCTTCTTTTGATCAGGACCTTTCCCGATCATGTGATGGCGTGTCACGGCGGTCACATGCCCCTAAACCTTGCCCTGCCTCCCGGCTTCTGAAACCCTTAAAGGGCCGGGAGGCGCCGGCGCCAAGGGGTTAAATGTGGCAGGGTGGCTGCTCTGCCCTGGATCATGCTACATGTACGTGATCCAGCCTTTCCAGGTAGGTGACACACACCCGCTGCTCCAGCTACGCTTTCATTCTGTACAACACAAGGCTGTCAGCACGTCCCGCCCCATAATTTATGGCCAGGACCTGCTGAGCGGCTTAGTAAATTCCAGTACAGAGCTCTGTGTTTACTAACAACACAGGGCTCTGTACATAGAGCAGCAATGTGGCTGTATAATTCTCCCTGCAAAGCTGGGTCCCCGCTGCTGTCAATCACAGCCAGTGAGCCAATTAGGAGAGAGCAGGGGGCAGGGCTGAGCTGCGGCTGTGTGTGTGAATGGTCACTCAGGAGCTGGCCTGCTTGGGTGCCTCTATTGGAAGCTTCTTGCTGTGGGGGCACTTGGCTGGAGGGAGGGGCCAGGAGCGCTAGTAGGGGACCCTCGAAGTAGAGGATCGGGGCTGCTCTGTGCAAAACCACTGCACAGAGCAGATAAATATAAAAAATTTTAATTGCCTTTAAAATCACTTTAACCTCTTGGAGGAAGTTTTTAAACGTCCCCCACCGCATGCGCCCGCCTGTGTGTGCTCCCTGGGAGAACACAGCAGGGAGATCTGTGTCCACCGGACACAGAGGAGCACGGATTGCTGTACCGGTCTGCTGTGAGCGGCCCCGTATCATGTGATCGCTGGTTTTGCCAATCAAACTGACAGGTAGGGCTGAAAGCTGTAGGCCTTGTCCGCAGGAGCCTGACATTACCACTGATCACGGGTGCAATGCTTTGCTGTCTTGGAGGGGGGGGGGGGGAATGCCCCCCCCCCCCTTTTTTTTTTTTTTCTGCCAAAATATGTTCATTTTTTTTTCCCCAAAGCTGAACTTGGCCTTTAGCATTTCTCTACTAAAGTCACCCGCTTCTGAATGTTCATCAGCCTGTCTGTGGAGTGTAGGGTAAGGCCAGTGCCAGCGTCCAGCACCTGCTCTTCCACGGGGGGGGGGGGGGGGGACCCAGTTTGGGGCCTCGGGAACCTTGTCCCCCTTTTTTCCCGACAAGGTTGTACTATTAAAATGTCATTCTTTTATGACAAGATCTGTTTTTATTGTTTTCAGATGAAGAGGGGTCTGATCAGCACTCCCCCCGCAGACATGCTGCCGACTTCAGAAAGCGGGAAATCGAACACCTGGTTGCGGCAGAAGAATGCGGGCATATATGTCAGACCGCGACTGTTCTCGCCTTACGTGGAGGAGGCCAAGGTAATGTCTGATCTGTCCGCTCCTCAGGAGAACGATTGTATTAGGAATCACGGATTGCAGGGGATGTTTTGTATCATTAATAGCGTGTTGTGATGTGAAGGAACAATGTGCGGGTCAGACACAATATGATGGCTAAATGAAGGTTGTACATAACGGGCCCTGTGTGAGGTGCAGCGCGGGTCACAACTCATTGGATGGAAATATTTGCATCATTTGGCCTGTTTATCATGTTATAACCGTTTCTTCAGGACCTTCCCTGGAATATTATCGGTAGGATTGTACCATCAGAAACTCGTATCTTGTAAAAGCATCATATCAGCATTACGGCTGCCCGTCGTATCTGTAATACTAGGTGTCACACACCCCCCCCCCTTACATCAGATGTCACACCCCCCCCCCCTTACATCAATGTCACACCCCCCCCCTTACATCAGATGTCACACCCACCCCCCCCTTACATCAGATGTCACACCCCCCCCCTTACATCAATGTCACACCCCCCCCCCTTACATCAGATGTCACACCCCCCCCCCTTACATCAATGTCACACCCCCCCCCTTACATCCGATGTCACACCCACCCCCCTTACATCCGATGTCACACCCCCCCCCTTACATCAATGTCCACACCCCCCCCCCCCTTACATCAGATGTCACAGCCACCCCCCCTTACATCAATGTCACACCCCCCCCCCCTTACATCAATGTCACACACCCCCCCCCCCTTACATCAGATGTCACACCCCACCCCCCCTTACATCAGATGTCACACCCCCCCCCTTACATCAATGTCACACCCCCCCCCCTTACATCAGATGTCACACCCCCCCCTTACATCAATGTCACATCACACCCCCCCCTTACATCAGATGTCACACCCACCCCCCCCTTACATCAGATGTCACACCCCCCCCCCTTACATCAATGTGTCACACCCCCCCCCCTTACATCAGATGTCACAGCCACCCCCCCTTACTTACATCAATGTCACAGCCACCCCCCCTTACACCACCCCCCTTACATCAATGTCACACCCCCCCTTACATCAGATGTCACAGCCACCCCCCTTACATCAGATGTCACAGCCACCCCCCTTACATCAGATGTCACAGCCACCCCCCTTACATCAGATGTCACAGCCACCCCCCTTACATCCGATGTCACACCCACCCCCCTTACATCCGATGTCACACCCACCCCCCTCACACACCACCCCCCTTACATCCGATGTCACACCCACCCCCCTTACATCCGATGTCACACCCACCCCCCTTACATCCGATGTCACACCCACCCCCTTACATCCCGATGTCACACCCACCCCCCTTACATCCGGTGTCACACCCACCCCCCTTACATCCGGTGTCACACCCACCCCCCTTACATCCGGTGTCACACCCACCCCCCTTACATCCGGTGTCACACCCACCCCCCTTACATCCGGTGTCACACCCACCCCCCTTACATCCGGTGTCACACCCACCCCCCCTTACATCCGGTGTCACACCCACCCCCCTTACATCCGGTGTCACACCCACCCCCCTTACATCCGGTGTCACACCCACCCCCCTTACATCCGGTGTCACACACCCACCCCCCTTACATCCGGTGTCACACCCACCCCCCTTACATCCGGTGTCACACCCACCCCCCTTACATCCGGTGTCACACCCCCCCCCTTACCCCCACATTTACATCCGGTGTCACACCCACCCCCCTTACATCCGGTGTCACACCCACCCCCCTTACATCCGGTGTCACACCCACCCCCCTTACATCCGGTGTCACACCCACCCCCCTTACATCCGGTGTCACACCCACCCCCCTTACATCCGGTGTCACACCCACCCCCCTTACATCAGGTGTCACACCCACCCCCCTTACATCAGGTGTCACACCCACCCCCCTTACATCAGGTGTCAAGGGCCTCCCACCATTAGAAGTCAAGAATCTCCAACCCCCCGCTGCTGCAGGGAAGAACCTGGGGGCGGAGCTAGGAAACAGAAAATGCAGAATCTGAAGGAGGACCAGAGGAAGGCCGGAGTCAGCTGCCAGAGTGTGCTGAATGCTTAGAGGCGGAGACAAGGTGGTGCTGCGGCTGCACAGAGAGTTACAGGATCTGTAGGAGGAGTGCTGTCGTCCTCTCTGCTGCTGATACAGGGGGGTCTGGGGGGAGGGTACAGAGACGAGCCTCTCCTGGCTGCACAGAGAGATACAGGATCTGTAGGAGGAGTGCCGTCATCCTCTCTGCTGCTGATACAGGGGGGTCTGGGGGGAGGGTACAGAGACGAGCCTCTCCTGGCTGCACAGAGAGATACAGGATCTGTAGGAGGAGTGCCGTCATCCCCTCTGCTGCTGATATGGGGGGAGGGTACAGAGACAAGCCTCTCCAGACTTCACAGAGAAGCACAGGATCTGTAGGAGGAGTTCTGTCCTCCTCTCTGCTGATTGCTGAGACAAGGTGGGAGCGGAGACGAGTGGAGGTGCCGCAGCTGCAGAAGTTGTAGCGTAGCAGTCGGGACCTTTCCGTGAGGCACTAGTAAATGTGCGGGGAGCACACAGGGCTTCTGCTGCCTTCAATCAGGTCTATTGACAAGCAAGTGAGGGGGGGGGCTGGCGAGTCTGAGCTGCACTGTGTGTGTGTGTCAATGGACACACACAGTGTTGCTTGGGATCAAGCCTGCAGGTGTGCCACAATGGGAAGTGGCTTCCTACGGTGGCACACCAAGAAGAGGAGCTCAGAGCGTCGGCAGGGGGACCCCAGAAGAGGAGGAACAGGACTGAGTGCGCAAAACCATTACACAGAGCAGGTAAGTATAACATGTTTGTTATTTAAAAAAAAACAAAACCTGTACAATCATTGTAAGGATATGAGATGAATAGGTGTTTTTTTTAGTCCCAGTTAGAAACAAGCAACCTAGGGTGACAACTCTGCTCCTCCATAGATACAATACAGTGAGTGTTGTCACCCTAGGACAGGAAGTGTGTGAGGAAACAAGCCCCAAAAATGGCTATTGATTGCATAGGTGCCGTATGAAAGAGAATGCTTGAGAGAATCGTTCACATCAAAGACTGGTCATTATTGGCCATGGAATGAATTTATAAACCATCAACGCGTTTCGGGACAACGCCAGTCACTTCATCAGGAAAGTAAACACATGGAGGCTGCAGGGTGACAACCCATTCTGTAGCTTTCAGTCTGTCTGTCAGGGGCAGGAGAACAATGCGCTCCTCACATCCAAGGACTGCTAGGCTGCAATATGAAGTTCTTCGGTTAGGATACTTGTAACATTTATTTTCGGCAGTGCTGCCAAGTCTTTTGTTTCCTAATCTCTAAAAAATGTGACTTTGTTTTTCCTCAGTCCGTGCTGGACGAGATGATGGTGGAGCAGACGGATTTGGTTCGGCTGAGGATGGTTCGAATGTCCAACGTTCCTGACACGCTGTACATGGTGAACAACGCAGTGCCACAGTGCTGTCACATGATCAACCACCAGCAAATGAGCAGCAGCCAGACAAAACCCTCCTACTGTAGTAGCCAATGAAATACCAGGTAAATGTGATCAACTATCTTTGTGTCGCTCATTTCTCTGCTGATGTGCAGTTTGCTGGTTTGTTTTTGTCTTAGGAACGCCGGGCGTAATCCATCATTGACTATGGCGAAAAGAAGTGGGAGGAATGGTGTCCCATCATTGGTGTCAGTGGAAGGAATGGTATCCCATCATTGGTGTCAGTGGGAGGAATGGTGTCCCATCATTGGTGTCAGTGGGAGGAATAGTGCCTCATCATTGGTGTCAGTGGGAGGAATAGTGTCCCATCATTGGTGTCAGTGGGAGGAATGGTGTCCCATCATTGGTGTCAGTGGGAGGAATGGTGTCCCATCATTGGTGTCAGTGGGAGGAATGGTGTCCCATCATTGGTGTCAGTGGGAGGAATGGTGTACTTGTAGTTCTCCCATTCACAGAATTGGTGGAGCAACAAAAAAACTTTTTTTTTTTAAATTGTGACCGCAAGTGCACCGCTCGCTGTCACAATGGAGGATCAGGGGGCTGCTGCATCTGTAACATGTTATGAAAGGTGAACTTATCCTTTACTGTATAAGAATTCAGGTTGCTGCACCTTCTATTTAGCAAGTCTTCAGTGACAGTATAGAGAGCTTTCATTTCAGCTAAGTTGTATATCAGACTAAACCAGGCTTTCTCAACCGGTGTTCCTCCACAGGATTTCCTGCTTCTCCAGTATGTAACCACTGAGTGCATTCTTCCCACTGACCCCCAATGTAAGGGGCATTCTTCCCACTGACCCCCCAATGTAAGGGACATTCTTCCCACTGACCCCCAATGTAAGGAACATTCTTCCCACTGACCCCCAATGTACGGGACATTCTTCCCACTGACCCCCAATGTAAGGGACATTCTTCCCACTGATCACCAATGTAAGGGACATTCTTCCCACTGATCACCAATGTAAGGGACATTCTTCCCACTGACCCCCAATGTAAGGGACATTCTTCCCACTGACCCCCAATGTAAGGGACATTCTTCCCACTGTTCACCAATGTAAGGGACATTCTTCCCACTGACCCCCAATGTAAGGGACATTCTTCCCACTGATCACCAATGTAAGGAACATTCTTCCCACTGATCAATGTAAGGGACGTTCTTCCCACTGTTCACCAATGTAAGGGACAGTCTTCACACTGACCCCCCAATGTAAGGGACATTCTTCCCACTGACCCCCAATGTAAGGGACATTCTTCCCACTGACCCCCAATGTAAGGGACATTCTTCCCACTGACCCCCGATGTAAGGGACATTCTTCCCACTGACCCCCAATGTAAGGGACATTCTTCCCACCGACCCCCCCAATGTAAGGGACATTCTTCCCACCGACCCCCAATGTAAGGGACATTCTTCCCACTGATCCCCAATGTAAGGGACATTCTTCCCACTGACCACCAATGTAAGGGACATTCTTCCCACTGACCCCCAATGTAAGGGACATCCTACCCACTGACCACCAATGTAAGGGACATTCTTCCCACTGACCACCAATGTAAGGGACATTCTTCCCACTGACCCCCAATGTAAGGGACATTCTTCCCACTGACCACCAATGTAAGGGACATTCTTCCCACTGACCCCCAATGTAAGGGACATTCTTCCCACTGACCCCCAATGTAAGGGACATTCTTCCCACTGACCCCCAATGTAAGGGACATTCTTCCCACTGACCCCCAATGTAAGGGACATTCTTCCCACTGACCCCCAATGTAAGGGACATTCTTCCCACTGATCACCAATGTAAGGGACATTCTTCCCACTGACCCCCAATGTAAGGGACGTTCTTCCCACTGACCCCCAATGTAAGGGACATTCTTCCCACTGACCCCCAATGTAAGGGACGTTCTTCCCACTGACCCCCAATGTAAGGGACATTCTTCCCACTGACCCCCAATGTAAGGGACATTCTTCCCACTGACCCCCAATGTAAGGGACATTCTTCCCACTGATCACCAATGTAAGGGGCATTCTTCCCACTGACCCCCAATGTAAGGGACGTTCTTCCCACCGACCACCAATGTAAGGGATGTTCTTCCCACTGACCCCCAATGTAAGGGGCGTTCTTCCCACTGACCCCCCAATGTAAGGGGCGTTCTTCCCACTGACCCCCAATGTAAGGGACGTTCTTCCCACTGACCCCCAATGTAAGGGACGTTCTTCCCACTGACCCCCAATGTAAGGGACGTTCTTCCCACTGACCCCCAATGTAAGGGACGTTCTTCCCACTGACCCCCAATGTAAGGGATGTTCTTCCCACTGACCCCCAATGTAAGGGACATTCTTCCCACTGACCCCCCCAATGTAAGGGACATTCTTCCCACTGATCACCAATGTAAGGGACATTCTTCCCACTGACCCCCAATGTAAGGGACATTCTTCCCACTGACCCCCAATGTAAGGGACATTCTTCCCACTGACCTCCAATGTAAGGGACATGCTTCCCACTGACCTCCAATGTAAGGGACGTGCTTCCCACTGACCCCCAATGTAAGGGATGTTCTTCCCACTGACCCCCAATGTAAGGGACATTCTTCCCACTGACCCCCCCAATGTAAGGGACATTCTTCCCACTGATCACCAATGTAAGGGACATTCTTCCCACTGACCCCCAATGTAAGGGACATTCTTCCCACTGACCACCAATGTAAGGGACATTCTTCCCACTGACCTCCAATGTAAGGGACATGCTTCCCACTGACCCCCAATGTAAGGGACATGCTTCCACTGACCTCCAATGTAAGGGACATGCTTCCCACTGACCCCCAATGTAAGGGACATTCTTCCCACTGACCCCCAATGTAAGGGACATTCTTCCCACTGACCCCCCAATGTAAGGGACATTCTTCCCACTGATCACCAATGTAAGGGACGTTCTTCCCACTGATCACCAATGTAAGGGACGTTCTTCCCACCGACCCCCAATGTAAGGGACGTTCTTCCCACTGACCCCCAATGTAAGGGACGTTCTTCCCACTGACCCCCAATGTAAGGGACGTTCTTCCCACCGACCCCCAATGTAAGGGACGTTCTTCCCACCGACCCCCAATGTAAGGGACGTTCTTCCCCCACCGACCCCCAATGTAAGGGACGGACGTTCTTCCCACCGACCCCCAATGTAAGGGACGTTCTTCCCACCGACCCCAATGTAAGGGACGTTCTTCCCACTGACCCCCAATGTAAGGGACGTTCTTCCCACTGACCCCCAATGTAAGGGACGTTCTTCCCACTGACCCCCAATGTAAGGGACGTTCTTCCCACTGACCCCCAATGTAAGGGGCGTTCTTCCCACTGACCCCCAATGTAAGGGATGTTCTTCCCACTGACCCCCAATGTAAGGGACATTCTTCCCACTGACCCCCCCAATGTAAGGGACATTCTTCCCACTGATCACCAATGTAAGGGACATTCTTCCCACTGACCCCCAATGTAAGGGACATTCTTCCCACTGACCCCCAATGTAAGGGACATTCTTCCCACTGACCTCCAATGTAAGGGACGTGCTTCCCACTGACCTCCAATGTAAGGGACATGCTTCCCACTGACCCCCAATGTAAGGGATGTTCTTCCCACTGACCCCCAATGTAAGGGACATTCTTCCCACTGACCCCCCCAATGTAAGGGACATTCTTCCACTGATCAATGTAAGGGACATTCTTCCCACTGACCCCCAATGTAAGGGACATTCTTCCCACTGACCACCAATGTAAGGGACATTCTTCCCACTGACCTCCAATGTAAGGGACATGCTTCCCACTGACCCCCAATGTAAGGGACATTCTTCCCACTGACCCCCCAATGTAAGGGACATTCTTCCCACTGATCACCAATGTAAGGGACATTCTTCCCACTGATCACCAATGTAAGGGACGTTCTTCCCACCGACCCCCAATGTAAGGGACGTTCTTCCCACTGACCCCCAATGTAAGGGACGTTCTTCCCACCGACCCCCAAATGTAAGGGACGTTCTTCCCACCGACCCCCAATGTAAGGGACGTTCTTCCCACCGACCCCCAATGTAAGGGACGTTCTTCCCACCGACCCCCAATGTAAGGGACATTCTTCCCACTGACCCCCAATGTAAGGGACATTCTTCCCACTGACCCCCAATGTAAGGGACATTCTTCCCACTGACCCCCCAATGTAAGGGACATTCTTCCCACTGACCCCCAATGTAAGGGACATTCTTCCCACTGACCCCCAATGTAAGGGACATTCTTCCCACTGACCCCCAATGTAAGGGACATTCTTCCCACTGACCCCCAATGTAAGGGACATTCTTCCCACTGACCCCCCAATGTAAGGGACATTCTTCCCACTGACCCCCAATGTAAGGGACATTCTTCCCACTGACCCCCCAATGTAAGGGACATTCTTCCCACTGATCACCAATGTAAGGGACATTCTTCCCACTGAACACCAATGTAAGGGACATTCTTCCCACTGAACACCAATGTAAGGGACATTCTTCCCACCGACCCCCAATGTAAGGGACATTCTTCCCACTGACCCCCAATGTAAGGGACGTTCTTCCCACCGACCCCCAATGTAAGGGACGTTCTTCCCACCGACCCCCAATGTAAGGGACGTTCTTCCCATACTGATCACCAATGTAAGGGACATTCTTCCCACTGACCCCTAATGTAGGGGACATTCTTCCCACTGACCCCCAATGTAAGGGACGTTCTTCCCACCGACCCCCAATGTAAGGGACGTTCTTCCCACCGACCCCCAATGTAAGGGACGTTCTTCCCACCGACCCCCAATGTAAGGGACGTTCTTCCCACCGACCCCCAATGTAAGGGACGTTCTTCCCACCGACCCCCAATGTAAGGGACATTCTTCCCACCGACCCCCAATGTAAGGGACATTCTTCCCACCGACCCCCAATGTAAGGCGCATTCTTCCCACCAGTGATGTCAGTGGTAGGAATGGTGTCCCATCAGTGGTGTCAGGTGGTGGGATAGTGCCCCAAGGGCCAGATAAAAGCAATGAAAGGGCCATATTCGGCACCCGGGCCGCATATTGGGGACGACTGGGCTAGAGTAATACATGGAGAGCTGGATATGTAATTTTTTTTACATCATTTAGATGCTGTATTTTTTGACACAGGAATTTTCGTGACTTTAAAGTGCCTCTAAAGTCTCAAGGTTTTTTATCTTCATGAATTGTCTGCATAAAGGTAAAAAAATATCCTATGTGTAGCCCCCCCTCGGCACTTACCTCAGCCCCCTCTAGATCCAGCAATGTCCACGAGAGCCTTGGTTCTCCAGAGACTCTCACTGACCATCACAGCCTGTGAGCCACTCAGTAGAGGAAGGGGGCGGGGCTGAGTCCACAGGTCTGTGTGCGAATGGACACACAGAGCTGTGGCTCAGGAGCATGCCTGCTCGGGTGCCCCATAGCAAGCTGTTTGTTATGGGGGCACCCGACAGGAGGGAGGGGCCTGGAGCTCTGGCGGTGGACCCAAGAAGAGGAGGATTTAGGTTGCTCTGTGCAAAACCACTGGGGAGTATGACATGTTATTTTTACCACTTCCCGTCCGGCCCATGTCTATAAACGGCTGGACGGGAGCGCTGCTAGAGCGGATTGACGTTTCTAAACGTCACCCTCATAAACTGATTTTGCGCGCTACCTGGGAGCGTGCGGCACCGCCATCCAATGCGCGCTGTTTCCTCCGGACTTAGAGGAACACGGATTGCTGTACGGGACCTCTGTGTGAAGTCCCGATTCATGTCATCACTGATTGTCCAATCAGTGATCACATGAATAGTAGTAAGCAAGATGTCACTTCTGACATCATTGCTTACTACTTGTGAAATCCATGAATGATTACTGAGGTCACATGGTACAGGGCCATTCACATACAGCTGGAGAGTGCCAAATCAGGCTCACGTCTGCATAGAAACCAATCAGATTCTAACCTCAGCTTGTCCAATTAACCACTTCCCGACCGACCGGCCGTTGCATATAAACGGCCGGACGGTGGCAGTGCAGGGTTGGGTGGCTGTTTCTAAACGGCCTCCCTGCACCCTGCTTGTGTGCGCTCCCTGGGAGCGCGCAGCACCGCGATCCGGTGCCCGCTGTGTCCTCCGGACGTTGTACGGGACCTCTGTGTGAGGTCCCGATCATGTGATCACTGATTGGCCAATCAGTGATCACATGCAAAGCAGTAAGCAAGATGTCACTTCTGACATCATTGCTTACTACGTGTGAAATCTGTGATCGCATGGTACAGGGCTATTCACAACAGCCTTGTACCATGTGACAAGCTGTGACCAATCACAGCTCTCACAGTATTTCTCAATGGCTGCAGGAATGCAGACAGAGAGAAGGAGAAATGATTCATCTTACAGCCTTTATGGGTGTAAAAGCAATCACTGTAAAAAAAAAAAAATCTTCACCCCCCACAAGTAGTACAGTGTCACCTATGGTGACACTGTACTGCTAGGGTGACCGTATGTAAAAAAAAAAAAAATTAAAAAATAATATAAAAAAATAAAATAAAAATGTAAAAAAAAAGTTTAAAAATTATAATTTTTGGTTATACACTAATTTGGATTTTTTTTTTTACTAAAAAGATAATGGAATACATTTTGGCCAATATTTATGATGAAATATTACTTATTTGCAAAATGTTATAAAAAAACACTTTTTTTCAAAATTTTTGGACTTTTTCATTTACATAGCGAAAAAAAAATAAAAATCCCAGCGGTGAATAAATACCACCACAATAAAGCTTTATCTGTCTCAAAAAAATGGTAAAAAAGTAATTTGGATACAGTGTTCCATGACCGCGCAATTGTCATTCACAGCGTGATAGCGCTGAAAGCTGAAAATTGGCCTGGACTGGAAGGGGGGGAAAGTGTCCGGACTGGAAGTGGTTAAGCTTTGGCAATAAAACCTGGAAGCTGATTGGTTTCTATGCACAAGTGAACCTGATTTTGCACTCTTCAGCTTTAGTAAATATGTCCTTATATGCCTGGTCAGAAGACTTTTTTTTTTTTTTTTTTTTTTCCCTTAATGAGTTCATTACCAAAAATGTAGCCTGAACGAGGTTGTATATGCTCATCATCTGCCAGGTACAATGAACCATTTACAGTACGGGACATCTGATCTCATCTGTTTTCCTCCTCAGTTCCTCCGCTTGGAATCGTGAGGGAGATGATCAGACGCCTGCAGGAACTGCGACACACGGAGCAGGTTCAGCGCGCATACGCCTTAAACTGCGGAGAAGGTGCTACCGTCAGTTATGAGATCCAGATCCGGGTTTTGAGGGAATTTGGTCTGTCTGACACCGCTGCAGAGCTGTTACAGGTATTCTGGTGGATTGTTGGAGTTGGGGCTTTTGCATCCTGTAGGGATCTGTGCCATTAGAAACTGGAAATAAATCTTTTGCAGAAATTCTATCTAAAGGTGCGGCGAAAAGTCACTGACTAGTGGTGTGTAGAGGCTGGAATAGTGATACGTGGGAGGAGTTTGTATTTCAGTTCCGGGATAGAATTGATAAATATTATTATGATGTACTTGTGAGCCACTGGAGTCTGAGAAATAATAAGTTAGATCGCTGGAATATATTTCACTCTCATAGGAAGTGAATATTATAAATAAATAACTTATGATAATCCGCGCTCTACTTTTGCCTTCCCTTTTCTATATAATATATACCGTATTTGCCGGCGTATAAGACGACCCCCCTACTTTTCCTGCTAAAATGTAGTGTTTGGGCTATACTCGCCGTATAAGACTACCCCTCTTCCAATGCACACCAGTGGGAGGAATAGTGCCCCATCATTGGTGTCAGTGGGGAGGAATAGTGCCCATCATTGGTGTCAGTGGGAGGAATAGTGCCCCATCATTGGTGTCAGTGGGAGGAATAGTGCCCCATCATTGGTGTCAGTGGGAGGAATAGTGCCCCATCATTGGTGTCAGTGGGAGGAATAGTGCCCCATCATTGGTGTCAGTGGGAGGAATAGTGCCCCATCATTGGTGTCAGTGGGAGGAATAGTGCCCCATCATTGGTGTCAGTGGGAGGAATAGTGCCCCATCATTGGTGTCAGTGGGAGGAATAGTGCCCCATCATTGATGTCAGTGGGAGGAATAGTGCCCCATCATTGGTGTCAGTGGGAGGAATAGTGCCCCATCATTGGCATTAGTGGCAGGAATAGTGCCCTATCATTAGTATCAGTGGAGGAACAGTGCTCCATCATTGGTGTCAGTGGGAGGAACAGTGCCCCATCATTGGTGTCAGTGGGAGGAATAGTGCCCCATCATTGGTATCAGTGGCAGGAATAGTGCCCCATCATTGGTGTCAGTGGGGGGAATAGTGCCCCATCATTGGTGTCAGTGGGGGGTGGAATAGTGCCCCATCGTTGGTGTCAGTGGGGGGGGAATAGTGCCCAATCATTGGTGTCAGTGGGGGGGAGGAATAGTGCCCCATAGTTGGTGTCAGTGGGAGGAATAGTGCCCCATCATTGATGTCAGTGGGAGGAATGGTGTCCCATCATTGGTGTCAGTGAGGGGTGGAATAGTGCCCCATCATTGGTGTCAGTGGGGGGGGAATAGTGCCCAATCATTGGTGTCAGTGGGGGGGAGGAATAGTGCCCCATAGTTGGTGTCAGTGGGAGGAATAGTGCCCCATCATTGGTATCAGTGACACCAATGATGGGGCACTATTCCTCCCACTGAGACTTGCTGACCCTGTTCTCGTGTGGTGCTGCTGCAGACAGCATATGTGGTTGCAGCAGCACCTCTACACAGAACACTTACCTGCTGCTCCGGCACTCAATTTTCGCGGGGCCGCTCGGCTCCGCCCCCTCGCCGGTGATTGGCCGCCTGTGTGCCTTTCCTGAGCTACAGTTCTGGCGGCCAATCACCGGTGAGGAGGCGGAGCCGAGCAGCCGCACGAACATCCAGTGGCCGAACTGAAGGAGACGCCGCGCTTCCTGGACCGGATCGTCGTGGGACTGGATCCAGGTAAGAGACATCAGCCCCTGCAAACCCCTGTACTTAATGCCGCAGCCCCCCTAACATGTGTACCGGCGTATAAGACGACCCCCGACTTTTGAGAAGATTTTCAAGGGTCAAAAAGTCGTCTTATACGCCGGCAAATACGGTAATTTAAGATAGTTATAATAGAAATATAAATTTTAAGTGTGATGTAATTCTGTTGTCCAGCCACTTATCCACTTGATTTACCTAAATTAATTTATTTATAATTTCCTAGTACTTCAAAAAAATTTTATCTGTAATTAGATCCAATTGTAATATATATAAAATAAATTAATTAATTAAATATTTGTGCCAGTGTGTAAAAAAAATATAACTATTTGTGAATTTGATTAATCTAATGCGCAAATAATATCATACCTACTATCAATTTCATGTGTATATATAAAATTAAAATATGTGAAGTAATATAATTAAAAAACAAAAGACTCCACATTCAATTCATAGAATAAATAACCTCAAGACTTTGTGCAAAAAATGTGCAAAAATATTGTGCAAATTATAAACCGCATATATATTAATGAAAAATATAAATATATAAAAAAACATTGAAGAATATGTCAATTCATAAAGTATGACTCCAAATAAATATATAGTGCTAAAAAATGTGCAAAAAATATCCAATGTTCCAAGACAAAAAGAGAAAAAGTTGTTAGGATTTCTCAAAAAAAAAAAAAAAAAAAAAAAAAAAAAAACTTAGTAATGTACTTTAGTAATGTACTGTCCTCTTTCAAATGGATTCTAATGATGCAGGTGACAGCTTGCAGACTATCTTCTATGTCTGTCTGGGTATGAGATTCTCTCCCTCCTTATGACTTCTCCTTCCTCCAATCCTCAATGTCTCCTCATATGACCCATGGAAGAAAGAAGATAAAGAGATATGGTGCCTTATCCAAGGTATAACAAACAGTATTTATTGTGCTCCCACTATGCACTCACATGATAGCAGATAAACAACACGCATGTAAAATTAAAACCGCCAGCTGCGGTGAAGCTCAGCCTCTCAGAGGTGTGTTCCCCCTCTGTCAATACTCGCCGCAATGTTAGTCCAGCATGTGGTGACGTCACTGCCCCTCCCCTACAAATATTTAATTAATTAATTAATTTATTTATTTATTTTATATATATTACAATTGGATCTAATTACAGATAAAAATTTTTTGAAGTAAGTACTAGGAAGTTAAAAATAAATTAATTTAGGTAAATCAAGTGGATAAGTGGCTGGACAACAGAATTACATCACACTTAAAATTTATATTTCTATTATAACTATCTTAAATTATATATTATATAGAAAAGGGAAGGGATATAATTGATAGCTATGGATGTGTGATCAACTTGCTTTGAGATAGGAGGCTTCAGGTGCGGCCCCTAACACCAGCAAAGGACCAATACATCAGTGGTTCATATAGTGAACTCGGTGTAGAGCTATTCCCCCTGAGGTCATCACAGAGGACATGAAAAGAAATGTAATCTCCAAACAGGGAAAGGTTTCTTCACAGTGAGAGCTGTGAGAATGTGGAATAGACTCCCTCCAGAGTTGGTTGTGGCCAGCTCAGTGGATTGCTGTAGGAAAGTCCTGGATTCTTTCTTGGATACACAGAATATAACTGGATATAACATTTATAGGGAAAGTTGATCCAGGGAATATCCGATTGCCTCTCGGGGGATCAGGAAAGAATTTTTTTCCCTGCAGGAGCAAATTGGATCGTGCTTTGCTGGGTTTTTGTTGCCTTCCTCTGGATAAACTGTGGGTGTAGGATTATAACTTTTTTTAATTTTTTTGGTTGAACTGGATGGACTTTTGTCTTTTCAGCCAGACTAACTATGGAACTATGGAATACTCATTGAATCTAGTGCTATAGAACGCTGTCAGACTGTAGACATGCAAAAGTAGGTGGTCAGAGTGGACCAGCTCCATAAAGACATGGGTTGCCCAGCGTGGACCAGCTCCATAAAGACATGGGTTGCCCAGCGTGGACCAGCTCCATAAAGACATGGGTTGCCCAGCGTGGACCAGCTCCATAAAGACATGGGTTGCCCAGCGTGGACCAGCTCCATAAAGACATGGGTTGCCCAGCGTGGACCAGCTCCATAAAGACATGGGTTTGCCCAGCGTGGACCAGCTCCATAAAGACATGGGTTGCCCAGCGTGGACCAGCTCCATAAAGACATGGGTTGCCCAGCGTGGACCAGCTCCATAAAGACATGGGTTGCCCAGCGTGGACCAGCTCCATAAAGACATGGGTTGCCCAGCGTGGACCAGCTCCATAAAGACATGGGTTGACCAGCTCCATAAAGACATGGGTTGACCAGCTCCATAAAGACATGGGTTGACCAGCTCCATAAAGACATGGGTTGACCAGCTCCATAAAGACATGGGTTGACCAGCTCCATAAAGACATGGGTTGACCAGCTCCATAAAGACATGGGTTGACCAGCTCCATAAAGACATGGGTTGACCAGCTCCATAAAGACATGGGTTGACCAGCTCCATAAAGACATGGGTTGACCAGCTCCATAAAGACATGGGTTGACCAGCTCCATAAAGACATGGGTTGACCAGCTCCATAAAGACATGGGTTGACCAGCTCCATAAAGACATGGGTTGACCAGCTCCATAAAGACACGGGTTGACCAGCGTGGACCAGCTCCATAGACACACGGGTTGACCAGCGTGGACCAGCTCCATAGACACACGGGTTGACCAGCGTGGACCAGCTCCATAGACACACGGGTTGACCAGCGTGGACCAGCTCCATAGACACACGGGTTGACCAGCGTGGACCAGCTCCATAGACACACGGGTTGACCAGCGTGGACCAGCTCCATAGACACACGGGTTGACCAGCGTGGACCAGCTCCATAGACACACGGGTTGACCAGCGTGGACCAGCTCCATAGACACACGGGTTGACCAGCGTGGACCAGCTCCATAGACACACGGGTTGACCAGCGTGGACCAGCTCCATAGACACACGGGTTGACCAGCGTGGACCAGCTCCATAGACACACGGGTTGACCAGCGTGGACCAGCTCCATAGACACACGGGTTGACCAGCGTGGACCAGCTCCATAGACACACGGGTTGACCAGCGTGGACCAGCTCCATAGACCACACGGGTTGACCAGCGTGGACCAGCTCCATAGACACACGGGTTGACCAGCGTGGACCAGCTCCATAGACACACGGGTTGACCAGCGTGGACCAGCTCCATAGACACACGGGTTGACCAGCGTGGACCAGCTCCATAGACACACGGGTTGACCAGCGTGGACCAGCTCCATAGACACACGGGTTGACCAGCGTGGACCAGCTCCATAGACACACGGGTTGACCAGCGTGGACCAGCTCCATAGACACACGGGTTGACCAGCGTGGACCAGCTCCATAGACACACGGGTTGACCAGCGTGGACCAGCTCCATAAAGACACACGGGTTGACCAGTTCCATAAAGACATGGCTTGACCAGTTTGGTGTGGAAGAACTCGCGTGTCCTGTACAGAGCCCTGACCTCAGCCCTACGAAAACCTTTGGAATGAATTGGAACACTGAGCCAGGTCTTCTCATTCAGCTTCTGTACCTGACCTCACAATTGGGCACAAATTCCCACAGACACCCTCCAGATAGGTGGAGGCTGTTATAGCTCTGTGGGGAGAGAGGCAGGAGGCTGTGTTTGGGGTAACTCTATATTAATGCCCATGGCTTTCAGATGTGATGTCCAGCAATATATAGGTGTGATAGTCAAGCCCTTGTGTATGACTTCTCTCAATGACATCACTAAAAGCAAATCGATGGGTTTCCGATACAAACCTGTGAGTGATCGGTTTGTGTATTTTTAGCAGCTATACCAGTTAATATTAATAATAGACAAAATAAAACAGTGCTTTTCTTGTTTGCAGAATCCTCACAAGTTCTTCCCAGACGAGCGGTTTGGAGATGAGAGTCCTCTTCTGACGGTGCGCCAGTCCGGGAGATGTAGGATCAACAGCACCCCTGCCGCGGAAACCATGTTTACTGACATAGACTCTTATGTGGCCTTCCATCCTCCATTACCTCCACCACCCCCTCCTTACCACCCGCCCCCGGCCACGCCAATACACAACCAGTTCAAAGTGGGCTGGAAGCAGAGAGTGCCCAGTCAGCACCCTTCCCGCTCTTTCTCCTACCCCTGCAACCATTCATTGTTCCACTCCCGTACTGTCCCTAAAGCCACCCCACCCTCGTACCTGCCTGGTGTCAAAACCATCCCCCCTGATTGCACTAACAACACTGGCCTTGGCAGGCAGACCGTAGCAGCAGCTGCAGCAGCTGCCCTAGCAGCAGAACAGCAAGCGGTGAGTGCTAATGCAACTATTTGTGTTTGTTTTGGATGTGGTTGTCACTGTGAGGTTTGCCCTACATCTGGTAGTTGGGAGACGTAAAGCTGAACTCCGGGATAGTTTTCAATGTGCACCATTGACTTCTATCCCTTGTTATCCTGCAAGCATTTATAAAGTTGATGGCATCATCCTTTGGAAACAGAAAGCGTAGCTGTGCCTGGCCACCTGGAGTATGCACAAGGGAAGCACAGATGTCACTGGTACAAACTACAACTCCCATCATGCATTGGGAATTGTAGTTGTCAATGGACATCAGTATGGGTGGGATTCCATCAGGTGTGAGTCGGTGTGACAGATGAGGAGTCTGTTGGCCTGCCACTCAAGGTATGGTGTCTTGGTGTGTGAGAGAGACCAGGAGCCTTCTGTCATGTTGGTCAGGTGAGGCAATGAGTGGGCAGAACAGTACAAAGGGCAACCACCCCAACCTATAACTGGCCCATAGAAGGGGACACATGTCCAAAAACAAAGCCATCCGAGTGACTGATTAGACACTGGATGGCTTTTACAGGCAGCCGAAGGAGTGGCAAACCCCACACCCTCCCTTGACCTCCTGCAGCCCACTTGTGCCTTTCCTGGATCTCCGTCCCACAGCCCACCTGTGCCTCTCCTGGATCTCTATTCCACAACCCACCTGTGCCTTTCCTTGATCTCTATCCTACAACCCACCTGTGACTCTCCTGGATCTCCGTCCCACAGCCCACCTGTGACTCTCCTGGATCTCTGTCCCACAGCCCACCTGTGCCTCTCCTGGATCTCTGTCCCACAGCCCACCTGTGCCTCTCCTGGATCTCTGTCCCACAGCCCACCTGTGCCTCTCCTGGATCTCCTTCCCACAGCCCACCTGTGCCTCTCCTGGATCTCCGTCCCACAGCCCCCCTGTGCCTCCCCTGGATCTCCGTCCCACAGCCCCCCTGTGCCTCCCCTGGATCTCCGTCCCACAGCCCCCCTGTGCCTCTCCTGGATCTCCCTCCCACAGCCCACCCCCAGTGCCTCTCCTGGATCTCCCTCCAACAGCCCACCCGTGCCTCTCCTGGATCTCCGTCCCACATCCCACCCGTGCCTCTCTTGGATCTCCGTCCCACTGCCCACCCCGTGCCTTTCCTAGGTCTCCGTCCCACTGCCCACCTGTGCCTCTCCTGGATCTCCGTCCCACAGCCCACATGTGCCTCGCCTGGATCTCCGTCCCACAGCCCACCCGTGCCTCTCCTGGATCTCCGTCCCACAGCCCACCCGTCCTCTCCTGGATCTCCGTCCCACAGCCCACCCGTGCCTCTCCTGGATCTCCGTCCCACAGCCCACCCGTGCCTCTCCTGGGTCTCCATCCCACCGGCTTTCGCCAGGCTTCACATAAAACCATCGGAGGACCGGGAGTTCTCCGATGACCTCTATGACACAGGCAACCGTAAGCAACGAGTACTGTTGTCACTACCGGTTTCCTGGATGTCAAGAGCAACATTTTTTTTAACTGGCAAAGTAACATCTTTTATATTTTACCCAAAAAATGGGTATTATATTGTGTTTGTCTGCAATTAAATTCATGAAAGTGATCTTGCCACCGCCATCAAGCAGGGAATGCTGGGAGGGGGAATTCCTTTTATCTAGGAAAATGTTCATATGTTTATGCCGACGTTCAGCCGTGTGTAATGTGACTCATATTTTACTCATTCAAATCTGCTGACATGTTTCCATAATGAGATGCACGCAGGCAACGGTTTGTACTTTGTACCAGATACTTAGACATGTCATTGTGCTGAAAATTGTGGTAAAAAAAAATGACTATTTACTTTGTGAGTAATCGATTGGGAAAAGAAATGCGTAAACACAGCACCCAGTCAGTCAGTTGTCAGATGTGAATGTAAAATATATATTGTTAAGTGATTTGTGTAAAATTGATGGCGCTATAGAGGTTCCTGTAATAATAATTTAAAACCAATTTACAGTTTCAGGGGAAAAGTTTTTTTCTCTATAAATTTGATGTGCAGGGAAACTGAATTCTCCGTCTTTACTGCTTTTTGTGTAAAGGAGCCCCAGGGAAGTGTTTTTGCTGCAGAGAAGGACCAATACCCCTGCAGTGATCCTATACAGCCCCCAATAGGCCCACAAATGGGGGATGTGCTGCACTCAAGACTATAACTGGTCACTTCCTCAAAGGGCTCCAGACCCCAGAGAGCTGGCAGCCCTGGGCCCTTTCTCTGTTCCTAAAGCCCGGAGTAAACTCTGCTTTCTGAAGTTTGTACCTACAGGTGAGCCTATAATGAGACTTACCTGGAGGTGTGAATATCTCCTCTGTGGGGAAATACTCACACTGGATGCAGCCAGGGACATCGCCGGTGCATGCGCTCTGATGGGACGGCACACAGCATTCTGTTCCTTCAGAGCACTGTACCATACATCCGTGATTCCTTTGCGCATCTGCGTGGGAGTAATGTCCATTGTGGCTCGGCCTTTCAAAGGACAGAGAGCACACAGAGAAAGGCCTGGCAACGAGCCAGCGAACCCAGAGAAGGGGTCGGAAGACCAGGGATAGATTTGGAAGGAAGCGGTGACTGCGCCACAGGGGGGCTTCAATCTAAGGCTAGTATTTCTAACGCAAACCCGTGCAAGTAGAGTGATGTATGCTAGACGACATGCCAGATGCTGCCTTCCTGCTGAGTCAGCAACTATTGCCCCAATTTCCCTCCGCCCTCCTCTCCTCTCCTTCCTCTCCTCTCGAGACGAGAAGACAACTCTCGAAAACCCAAACTCCTCTCTCTCCTCCAAGAGAAGAGCCCTCTCCTTCTCTCTCTCCCTCTCCTCTCCCTCTCCCTCCTCCTTCCTCCCTCTCCTTTCTCCTTCCTCTTCCCATCTCCTCTCCTTCCTTCCCTCTCCATCCTTCCTCTCCTTCTCTCCTCTCCTTCCTCTCACTCTCAACTTCCTCTCCCTCTCCTCTCCTTCCTCTCCTCCCATCTCCTCCTCTCTTCCTCATCCCTCTCCATCTCTTCCTCTCCTCTCCTTTCCTCCTCTCCTTCCCCACCCATCTCCAGGACAGAGGCTCTCCTCTCCACTCCTCTCCTTCACCATCTTTCCCCCATGGAACCTTCCCCCCATCTCCTCTCCTCTTCCCTCCCTCTCACTCCCTATTCCAGAGAAGGAGACTCCTTCCTCCCTCTCCTCCCATGGAGCAGACGAGAAGGGCCATCAATCTCCTTTCCCCCATCTCCTGACTCCTTTCCCCCCCTCCAAAACATGCGATCCTTTCCCCCCAACTCCTCCCCTTTCCCCCTAATCCGAAGGGGCCTCCTCCCCAGTCCCTCTCCTTTTCCCCCCTCCTCTCCTTTTCCCATCACTCTCCCTCACTCCTTTCCCCACAAGAAAAGTCCCTCCTCCTTTCCCCCCCCTCCTCCGTTCCTCTCCTTTCCCCCTCACTCGCCCTCCCTCTCCTTTCCCCCCTCTCCCCTACCTCTCCTTTCCCCCCACCTCCTAATCCCCCCTCTCCCCTCCCTCTCCTTTCCCCCCTCTCCCCTCCCTCTCCTTTCCCCCCTCTCCCCTCCCTCTCCTTTCCCCTCTCCCTCTCCCCCCCCTCTCCTCTCCTCCATTCCTTTCCCTCTCCACCTCCCTCTCTCCTTTCCCCCCTCTCCCCTCCCTCCCTTTCCCCCCTCTCCCATCCTCTCCCCTCCCACTCCCTCCCCCCCTCTCCTCTCCCCTCCCCCTCCCTCCCCTCCCCCTCCCCTCTCCTCCCCTCCCATCACCTCTCCCCTCCCTCTCCTCTCCCCCTCTCTCCTCTCCCCCCTCCCTCTCCTCTCCCCCCTCTCCTCTCCCCTCCCTCTCCTTTCCCCCCTCTCCTCTCCCCCCTCCCTCTCCTCTCCCCCTCCCTCTCCTCTCCCCCCTCCCTCTCCTCTCCCCCCTCCCTCTCCTCTCCCCCTCCCTCTCCTCTCCCCCCCTCCCTCTCCTTTCCCCCCCCTCTCCTTTCCCCCTCCCTCTCCTTTCCCCCTCTCCTCTCCCCTCCCTCTCCTTTCCCCCCCTCTCCTTTCCCCCCCCCTCTCCTTTCTCCCCCCTCTCCTTTCCCCTCTCCTTTCCCCCCTCCTCTCCTTTCCCCCCTCTCCCTCTTCCTTTCCCCCTCCTCTCCTTTCCCCCCTCCCTCTCCTTTCCCCCTCTTTTCCTATCCTTTCCCCCCCTTTCCTTTCCCCCCTCCTCTCCTTTCCCCCCTCTCCTTTCCCCCCTCTCCTCTCCCCTCCCTCTCCTTTCCCCTCCCTCTCCTTTCCCCCCTCTCTCTTTCCCCCTCTCCTTTCCCCCCCTTCTCCTCTCCCCTCCCTCTCCTTTCCCCCCTCCCTCTCCTTTCCCCCCTTCTCCCCCTCCCTCTCTCTTTCCCCCTTCTCCCCTCCCTCTCCTTTCCCCCTTCTCCCCCCTCCTCCCCCTCCTCCCCCCTCCCTCTCCTTCCCCCCTCCCCTGAAAGCAGGGCTCCCCAGTTTCTAGTTCATTGGGGGCCATGTCAGACCACCACAGGGAGCGACCCATTCTTCTCAGCAGCCTAGTGCAATCTTCTGATCTTACTCCCCTGAGAACTTCCCGTTTCCCTTCACACCAAATGTCCGTAAAGCACTTCCCATGAAACTTGCACACAACATTTTGATTTTTACAATTGAATGTTTTTTTCTTTTATGTTCACTAGTGTGGAGAGCCGGTCCTCATGAGTTCATGCCTGACATCGCGATGGGCGTTTCCAGCATGTCCCTAAAAGACAGGAGGTTGCCGGAATTGACCATGGATAGCCAGCTGAGCCAGCAGGTGTCGGACATGTTGCCAGTCCCCCGCCCAGCACCACACATACATCCCAAGCCGACATATGCACAGCTCCCGGAAAAAACAAACCATGGAGCCAAAAATGGATACCCGCGACAGCCAGCCGGAATATCCGGAATTCTACGACTTCTCCAATTCCGCTTGTCGGCCGTCCACACCGGTGCCGAGCCGCCGCTCCCCCTTGACTTCGCAGGGCATTTATTTTGGTCCCGATCTGTACAGTCACAGCAAACCTCCAGCAAGCGGATTAAAATCTGCTTACCTGCCCAACCAGATCTCCCCGAAAAAGCATGACGATCCCAGGAGGGAATACATGTTCTCACAAGACAGTCACCCCCACAGGCAAAAGAGCGAACCCTTACACCTCGATGTCTTAGAACAGCCGCCGCAGAGACTGGATCTGGCGCTGGCTGCGCAGGAGGGCACCGGCTCTCACCACGGGCGGGGGGCGGACGAAAATGGAGTCCGACCTGACGTATGGCCTGACCTCTAACAGACCCTCACATTCCGCCTACGGTTCCGACCGGCAGGACGAGCGCTCGTTCAGGAGGATCACCGACAGCGACCTCCTGGATCACTCGGCGCAGAGGAACATGGACCTAGAGCGGGACGACACCGTAGGCAGGGAACGAAGGTCTCCCAACAAACCAGACTTTCTCTACAAAAAATCCGCCCTTTGATACAACAACCTCTCAACGTGATCTCCGTGCCTAAAACTTACCACCTTTCTTGGGTTTATTTCCGACCGACATCGATCTCCGCTTTGCTGGAACATAACCACGCCTACTTTTCTTTCCTCGTAGCTGACCATGGATGGCCTCATCAGACGTTTTGCAGATCCAATTTTTTCGTAGCATAATCTCAGCAGGCACCTTGATTCTTTATTATTTCTTTTATGTTGTATTTGGTTTTATTTTGCACCTCCTCTTATCTCTCACAGCTTGGTATTGACTGTTTAAAGCAGTATATCTTTTATCTTTGTTTTTTTGTTTCCTTTTATGCTTGCGATGGCTTTTCAGCTTCCATCTCCGGTGGGTTTAAAACATTTTGAAAAGTATTTTCTAATGCCAGATAAAGCGTTTACTTTTTAATAATCAACGTGATCCAAAGAGCACATGTACAAGTCTTATTCTCCGACGGAGTTTATTTTACTCAGTTTGTGGTGTCTTTCGCTTTGCTAGAAATGCGTGTGTGGTCGTACACCCACGCCCCGGCTTATTTAAAGCGGAGTTCCACAAATTCAGCAACTTGGGGTAAAGTGCAGGCATGCCGTGAGTTGGGTCCCAGTAGCTGCTGCCACATTGTGAGCTACACTCCACACTTGAGTGTGTGAGAGAAGAGAGAAGCACTCTGCTGCCTATTCACAGAAGCCTTTGTGTTTTGTGAGTTTACACAGTACAAAGGCCTCTGTGATTGGGCTGGAGGAGGGGAGTGGTGGGCATATTACCTCCAGTGACTCTACTCTTGAAGGGGCTGAGTCCAGCATTGAAGCTTCACACTCGTCTCTGAAAGAGGAGGAAAGCACAGAGAGCAGCTATGCCCACCCTCTTCCCTCTGCTGCCCATTCACAGAAGCCTTTGTATTTTTTGAATGAGTTTACACAGTGCAAAGGCCTCTGTGATTGGGCTGGAGGAGAGGAGCGGTGCGCATATTACCTGCAGTGACTCTAGACTTGAAAGGGCTGAGACAGCTTTGAAGCTTCACACTCTAGTCTGTGAAAGAAGCACAGAGAGCAGCTATGCCCACCCCTTCACATAATACAAAGGCCTCTGTGATTCGGCAGGAGGGGAGTGGCTGGCATATTAGTGCACTGACTGTACACTTGAAGGGGCTGAGTCCAGCATTGAAGCTTCACACTCAAGTCCCTGAAAGAGGAGGGAAGTACAGAGAGCAGCTATGCCCACCCCTTCCCTCTGCTGCCCATTCAGAGAAGCCTTTGTATTTTGTAAATGAGTTCACAAAATACAAAGCTGTCTGTAATTCGTTAGGAGGGGAGCGGCGGGCATATTAGTGCACTGGCTCTACACTTGAAAGGGCTGAAACAGCATTGAAGCTTTGCACTCAAGTCTGTGAAAGAAGCACAGAGAGCAGCTATGCCCACCCCCTCCCCTCTGCTGCCCATTCACAGAAGCCTTTGTATTTTGTGAATGAGTTTACACAGTGCAAAGGCCTCTGTAATTGGGCTGGTGGAGGGGAGCGGTGGGCATATTACCTGCACTGACTCTACACTTGAAGGGGCGGAGTCCAGCATTGAAGCTTCACCCTCAAGTCTCTGAAAGAGGAGGGAAGTACAGAGAGCAGCTATGCCCACCCCCTACCCTCTGCTGCCCATTCACAGAAGCATTTGTATTTTGTAAATGAGTTCACCTAATACAAAGGCTTCTGTGATTCGGCAGGAGTGGAGCTGCGGGCATATTAGTGCACCGACTCTACACTTGAAAGGGCTGAGACGGCTTTGAAGCTTCACACTCAAGTCTGTGAAAGAAGCACAGAGAGCAGCTATGCCCACCCCTTCCCTTCACATAATACAAAGGCCTCTGTGATTTGGCAGGAGGGGAGCGGCTGGCATATTAGTGCACTGACTCTACACTTGAAAGGGCTGAGACAGCATTGAAGCTTGGCACTCAAGTCTGTGAAAGAAGCACGGATAGCAGCTATGCCCACCCTCTCCCTTCTACTGCCCATTCGCAGAAGCCTTTGTATTTTGTGAATGAGTTCACATAATACATAGGTCTTTGTTACTGGGCAGGAGGAGGGGAGTGGCAGGCCTATTATCTGCACTGACTTTGCACTGGAGGGTGCTGAGTCCAGCGTTGGAGCTCTGGAAGCGTTGCTGCTGGAGGACAATAAACCTGCCAGACATAAATAGAGACAAGCCCGGGAGGGGCAGCCACCTCCTTGGACTTAACTGATAAAATGTCTTTACTTACTACAAAGTTGCTGACTTTCTGGAGTTCAGCTTTAAAAAACCGAACTCCAGGCCGATAGAAAATACAAAAGTGAATGTGATCATCAATATGTTCCGTTTTTTTCTGTATATGCAAATTGTGTAAGCAAATGGTGGTATTCTCTGCAGCAGGGCTCAGAGAGGGGAAGGGAGAAGCAGCAAAAGGAGCCAATCGTGTACAAAGAACGTGATTGGAGGAAATAGCAGGGAGATGAGTTCATCAGTCTGCCGTGCAGCAGGGCTCAGAGACGGGATTAGAAGCAGCAAAAGGAGCCATTCACGTACATAGAATATGATGGGAGGAGAGAGCAGGGAGATGAACTCATCAGTCTGCTGCTTTTCCTTTCACTGTCCAGTCACAAGGTGGGGGTGGGACAAGACCTGCAAGTGTTCAAATTAAAATCAGGTCTTCCTCCAGCCACGCAGCTGTGTAAATCCTAGAACTGGATGGACAAAGCATGTGGCAAGGAAACCAGCTCCCTTACGTTTCATCTGTGTATTTAGCGGTTTGCCTGGAGTTCAGCTTTAGGAAAGCTGTGCGGATCTCTGTGATGACATTGAAATCTGATTGGTTGCTGAAGGTGAATTGGTTGCTCTGGGCAATTTGCCTTTTAGTGGATAAGCCCGGGGGTGATAGATCAGCAGAAGGTTCTTTCCGATTGCTTAGTTATGTGTGCGTCCCCCTCCAACCCATACCAAGGATGCTTCCACTGTACTCTGTGTGTCCGCAGTTCTCTCTTCCAACAAACGTTTATTTTCATTGTCCCGGAATTCGCATTTCTGTGACGACCTCTTGCAGCGGATTTATTGATTTCCAGAGAGAAGCTTTGTGTGGTGTCCCCGAGCAACAGCAATGAGCAGCTCTGCCCCATGATATAGAGTCATGGCTATGGGGGGGGGGCATATATAGCAGGAGGCTATGGGGGGGGGCATATATAGCAGGAGGAGGCTATGGGGGGGGGGCATATACAGAGGGAAGCTTTGTGTGGTGTCCCCGAGCAACAGCAATGAGCAGCTCTGCCCCATGATATAGAGTCATGGCTATGGGGGGGGGGGGGCATATATAGCAGGAGGCTATGGGGGGGGGCATATATAGCAGGAGGAGGCTATGGGGGGGGGGGGCATATACAGAGGGAAGCTTTGTGTGGTGTCCCCGAGCAACAGCAATGAGCAGCTCTGCCCCATGATATAGAGTCATGGCTATGGGGGGGGGGGGGGGGGCATATATAGCAGGAGGCTATGGGGGGGGGCATATATAGCAGGAGGAGGCTATGGGGGGGGGGGGGGGGGGGGGCATATACAGAGGGAAGCTTTGTGTGGTGTCCCCGAGCAACAGCAATGAGCAGCTCTGCCCGATGATATAGAGTCATGGCTATGGGGGGGGGGGGGGGGGCATATGTAGCAGGAGGCTATTGGGGGGGGGGGATATATAGCAGGAGGCTATTGGGGGGGGCATATATAGCAGGAGGCTATTGGGGGGGGGGGGGCATCTACAGAAGGAAGCTATGGGGGGGGGCATATACAGAGGGAAGCTATGGGTGGGCATATACAGGAGGAAGCTATGGGTGGGCATATACAGGAGGAGGCTATGGGGGGGCATATACGGGAGGAGGCTATTGGGGGGGTTGGGGCATTGCAGAAGGAAGCTGTGGGAGGGGGTCATAAACAGGAGGCTATGGGGGTGGCATATACAGAGGAAAGCTATGGGGGGGGGCATATACAGAAGGAAGCTATGGGGGGGGGCATATACAGAGGGAAGCTATGGGTGGGCATATACAGGAGGAGGCTATGGGGGGACATATACGGGAGGAGGCTATTATTGGGGGAGCATATACAGAAGGAAGCTATTGGGGGGGTTGGGGCATTGCAGAAGGAAGCTGTGGGAGGGGGTCATAAACAGGAGGCTATGGGGGTGGCATATACAGAGGAAAGCTATAGGGGGGGCATATACAGAAGGAAGCTATGGGGGGGGCATATACAGAGGGAAGCTATAGGGGGGGCATATAGAGAAAGAAGCTATGGGGGGGGATTAGGCATTTGGAGAGTAAATCATATTAAACTGAATGTTCATTTGATCATGGAGCTGTAGGCCGCCCAGGTAACACCCAATCATGTTCTCAGAACTGACCTTTTTAGTAATAATTGCACACCACCCCCAACCAACCCCCAACCAACCTGATTCTCCGAGAACCTGTCACAGGCTTGTTCGAAATCCTGCTCTTCCATTGTACACAGTCACATGGCTTGGCAGGGTGTTCGATATCCTGCTTTCTGATTGGGCATTCACATGGCGTGGCAGGGGTGTTCAATATCCTGCTTTCCGATTGGGCGGTCACATGCCTTGGTGCAGGGTGTTCAATATCCTGCTGTCCGTTTGGGCGATCACATAGCGTGGCGGGGGTGTTTGAATTCCTGCTCTACCATTGGGCACAGTCATATGACTTGGCAGAGTGTTTGATATCCTGCTTTCTGATTGGGCGGTCACATGGCTTGGTGCAGGGTGTTCGATATCCTGCTTTCCGATTGGGCAGTCACATGGCTTGGCAGGGGTATTCTAAATCCTGCTTTCCGATTGGGCGGTCGCATGGCTTGGCGCAGGGTGTTCGATATCCGGCTCTCCCACCGAGCACAGTCACATGGCTAGGGAAAGGTGTTTAATTTTCTTTTCTCTCTCCCGCCCGCACACACGCGTTGGAGGAGTTTGATATCCTGCGCTCCCATTGGGCTTGATCACATGGCTTAGGAAGGCTGTTCGATATCCTGCTCCCCCAAAGGACACACCAATGGTTAGGGAAAGCATTTGATATCCCCCTCGGTCACTGAGCACAGTCACATGTCGTGGGAGGGTGTTCAACATCCTCATCTCCCATTCAGCATGGTCACATAGTTTGGTAGGGTGTGTGATACCTTATTCTTTCATTGGGCATGGTCACATGGCTCAGGATGGCGTTCATTATCCTGGTCTCCTAGTGGGCATGGTCACATGGCTCAGGATGGCGTTCATTATCCTGGTCTCCTAGTGGGCATGGTCACATGGCTCAGGAGGGCGTTCGATATCCTGGTCTCCTAGTGGGCATGGTCACATGGCTCAGGATGGCGTTCATTATCCTGGTCTCCTAGTGGGCATGGTCACATGGCTCAGGATGGCGTTCATTATCCTGGTCTCCTAGTGGGCATGGTCACATGGCTCAGGATGGCGTTCATTATCCTGGTCTCCTAGTGGGCATGGTCACATGGCTCAGGATGGCGTTCGATATCCTGGTCTCCTGGTGGGCATGGTCACATGGCTCAGGATGGCGTTCATTATCCTGGTCTCCTAGTGGGCATGGTCACATGGCTCAGGATGGCGTTCGATATCCTCGTCTGCTAGTGGGCATGGTCACATGGCTCAGGATGGCGTTCGATATCCTCGTCTGCTAGTGGGCATGGTCACATGGCTCAGGAGGGCGTTCATTATCCTGGTCTCCTAGTGGACATGGTCACATGGCTCAGGATGGCGTTCATTATCCTGGTCTCCTAGTGGGCATGGTCACATGGCTCAGGAGGGCGTTCGATATCCTGGTCTCCTAGTGGGCATGGTCACATGACTCAGGATGGCGTTCATTATCCTGGTCTCCTAGTGGGCATGGTCACATGGCTCAGGAGGGCGTTCGATATCCCAATCTTAGTGGGCATGGTCACATGGCTCAGGAGGGCGTTCGATATCCTGGTCTCCTAGTGGGCATGGTCACATGGCTCAGGATGGCGTTCATTATCCTGGTCTCCTAGTGGGCATGGTCACATGGCTCAGGAGGGCGTTCGATATCCCAATCTTAGTGGGCATGGTCACATGGCTCAGGAGGGCGTTCGATATCCTGGTCTGCTAGTGGGCATGGTCACATGGCATGGGAGGATGTTCCATATCCTGGTCTCCTAGTGGGCATGGTCACATGGCTCAGGATGGCGTTCATTATCCTGGTCTCCTAGTGGGCATGGTCACATGGGTCAGGAGGGCGTTCGATATCCTGGTCTCCTAGTGGGCATGGTCACATGGCTCAGGATGGCGTTCGATATCCCAATCTTAGTGGGCATGGTCACATGGCTCAGGATGGCGTTCGATATCCTGGTCTCCTAGTGGGCATGGTCACATGGCTCAGGATGGCGTTCGATATCCTGGTCTCTTTGTGGGCATGGTCACATGGCTCAGGATGGCGTTCGATATCCTGGTCTCCTAGTGGGCATGGTCACATGGCTCAGGATGGCGTTTGATATCCTGGTCTCCTAGTGGGCATGGTCTCATGGCTCAGGATGGCGTTCGATATCCTGGTCTCCTAGTGGGCATGGTCACATGGCTCAGGATGGCGTTCGATATCCTGGTCTCCTAGTGGGCATGGTCACATGGCTCAGGATGGCGTTCGATATCCTGGTCTCCTAGTGGGCATGGTCACATGGCATGGGAGGATGTTCGATATCCCACTCTTAGTGGGTTGTGCTGTGTGGCATAGCTGTGTAAATCTCAAGCCTGAATGGACAGAAATATGAATCCTTTGGCTGGTAAAACGTCTCCCATAAATGTTTCATCTGTTTGGAGTTCAGCTTTGAGGTTGGCCATTTGGGGGGTCCATTGTCGCCCCTTTCCAGTATTTCTGGTTCTTATGGACCTGATAGCCGAACCCCAACCTCCTTCCACAGGATGTGAGCGCCGACAGATCATATCTGCCACCTGATTGCGCCAGTGGCTTGGATTGCTGTGTGTGTGTCTTCTGCCCGATTGGCTGCCCGACATTGTGTATGAGTCTGTCCATCCTCTCCTGGTACATTCTGTATGTTCTACCCCCGGCCTTGTACACGCCTGTTCTGTCCATCCATTCCTGGTACATTCTGTATGTTCTACCCCCCGGCCTTGTACACGCCTGTTCTGTCCATCCTCTCCTGGTACATTCTGTATGTTCTACCCCCGGCCTTGTACACGCCTGTTCTGTCCATCCTCTCCTGGTACATTCTGTATGTTCTACCCCCGGCCTTGTACACGCCTGTTCTGTTTATCCATTCCTGGTACATTCTGTATGTTCTACCCCCGGCCTTGTACACGCCTGTTCTGTCCATCCTCTCCTGGTACATTCTGTATGTTCTACCCCCGGCCTTGTACACGCCTGTTCTGTCCATCCATTCCTGGTACATTCTGTATGTTCTAGCCCCGGCCTTGTACACGCCTGTTCTGTCCATCCATTCCTGGTACATTCTGTATGTTCTAGCCCCGGCCTAGTACACGCCTGTTCTGTCCATCCATTCCTGGTACATTCTGTATGTTCTAGCCCCGGCCTTGTACACGCCTGTTCTGTCCATCCTCTCCTGGTACATTCTGTATGTTCTACCCCCGGCCTTGTACACGCCTGTTCTGTCCATCCATTCCTGGTACATTCTGTATGTTCTACCCCCGGCCTTGTACACGCCTGTTCTGTCCATCCTCTCCTGGTACATTCTGTATGTTCTAGCCCCGGCCTTGTACACGCCTGTTCTGTCCATCCTCTCCTGGTACATTCTGTATGTTCTACCCCCGGCCTAGTACACATCCCTTCTGTCCTTCCGCCACACGCCGGGCCGCATGAAATGATCAGCGGTGGGACATTTATACTGAAAAATAATTTGCAGTGCATGCTCCTGCCGAATGCACCATTAGGGTTAGAAATCTGAAAATCTCTCTTTTTGTATAATTCCCATGAATGCTGCAATTTGCGCATCAAACCATCGCATGTATTTATTCACATTGATGAAACGCATCGGAATTTGTGAGCTGATAACACAGCAGGGAGCGCTGGAAGTTTTATAAAACGATCAACTCTGCCTAGGGCGCATTTCTGGATGACAAATCAGACCCCCCATGTGATGAAAGGGGGGGGGGGGGTGTTCTGTAGTTCTGACACTTCCTGTCCTAAGGTGGCATTGCTTTTCTCATATATATATATATATATATATGCATTTTTATTACAAAATATCTGAAAAATATTTTTATATATTATATATAAAAAAAAATAGTTTTCATATATTTTGTAATAAAAATGCATATATATATATATATATATATATATATATGTATATATATAATTTTTTTCTTTTTTATTAGACATACACACACACACACACATACTGTATGTTGAAATGCGTTTTTTTACAAACTATATGAAAAACTATTTTTAAAAATAAAAACTTCCAAAAATAATGTATGCTTTTAAAAATTCAAAACTACATTTTTGGAATGCATTTACAAATATATGTTAAAATTACTTTTTTATATGTTAAAAAAAATCTGAAAAACAGAATAAAAAATGTATTTTAAAAAAATTTTCATATATTTTGTAATCTATAAAAAAACGCATTTCAACATACCAACATACCATATATATATATATCTTTTTTCTTTTTTTTTTTTTTTTTTTAAATATACTGAATACAGCCAAAATTACAATATATATTACAATGGGGGAGTGTTGTCGCCATAGGGACAGGACATGTGTTGCTGGCAGGAGGAAATTACCAGGTGAAAAATAGAAACTTAATTAGACCTGAAAAAAGAAAACTAAGGCAGCTGCCACTTCAAATGACAATATATAACATTCGTATTCATGGGGTTAGGCCAGGGGTAGGCAACCTGCAGCTCTCTAGCTGTTGTGGAACTACATTTCCCATGAGGCATTGCAAAGATTACAAAACTGACAGTTACAGCTATGACTTGCAGAGGCATGATGGAACTTGTAGTCCTGCGGCTCTCAGGTTACCTACCCCTGGTTTAGACACACTAAAAGGTAGGCTTTGATTGGCTGCTGTGGGTTATTGCTACGTTTTATTAGAGCAGCACAGTAGGTGTGCGGGGAGGGTGAATGGCCACCTACTGGGGACGTGTGTTGGGGCGCCGCTCAAAATGAATGACACTGCGGCCTAATGGGTTTCTGAAATGCGTAGCTGTGAAGCCGACCTTGAAGCTGAACTCCGGGTATTGAAATAATCCAGGATCTGGGATTAAAAAAAAATAAATAGCTTCCTCCTCCTCCTGCTTCCCCTTTTCTCTACAACTCGCCCTTTTTGGGTGAAATGCGTCAGCTGGGGAGGGCCCCATGAGGGGAGGGCCCCATGAGGGGAAGGCCCCATGAGGGGAGGGACCCATGAGGGGAGGGACCCATGAGGGGAGGGACCCATGAGGGGAGGGCTCCATGCACATGTCCAAAGACAGTACCGTTTCAATAAAGTGCTGATGTGATCAGCATGCAGCCGTTGGGAAGGGAAGCTCCATTCTGCCAGTCCGTGACCACAGGCACCGGCACATCCTGGGAGTTTAGGTGTGGTGACACCAATGGGAGAACCGTCGGGAGAAGGAACAAGGTGAATGGGTGTCTCTTTAGGGCTGACGCACCTCTGCGTTGCTGTAACGCAGTAAAATGTGATCTCATTGTACGGCACTGTGCAGGGAATGTCACCTTAATGTAGCGTTCCCTGACACATGGAAACCCCAAAACACAATGCCGAGTGTGAAGGGATCCTGCAGAACACCACAAGCCCCATAGCGTTTTTAGAACGATCAAATATGAATAACGATTCGATATTATGGTATCAAAGTGATCAAAAGCTGACACTACTATAGATATTGCAAGCATTTGCAGTCCACAAGTCTGTCCAAACTGACCCCCTTCAAACATTACTTCCAGTATTCCTTGGTGATGGGTATTTCCCGGCCCAGATCGCTGCCATCCTCAAGCTGGAAAGCCATTGCCCAGATCAGGGGTCTCCAAACTACGGCCTGTGGGCCACGTCCAACCCGCTACAAGATGTTCTCCATCCCCCATCTAGGGTTAGTGGTGTGCACTGGTTGGGGACTGAGGTCAGCAGAGGTTGACTATGGTCTCTTCTTCTGATGGAATGGGGACCTGGATGTAAAGAGGGACTCTGATGGGGATCCTAGTAAGGGAGGCTCTGATGGGGATCCTGAACTGGGATGAGGGAGGGTATATGATTGGGACCTGGATGTAAAAAGGGACTCTGATGGGGATCCTAGTAAGGGAGGCTTTGATGGGAATCCTGAACTGGGATGGGGGAGAGGGGGGAATATGATTGGGACATGGATGTAAAGAGGGATTCTGATTGGGATCCTGAAGTTGGGGGGGTGACTGATGGGGACCTTGATGTGAAGGGGGACTCTGATTTGCATCCTGAAGTAAGAAAGGCTCTGATGGGGACCTTGATGGGGATCCTGAAGTGGGGGGCGAAGGGGGGGGGGGGGGGCTCTGATGGGGACCTTAATGTAAAGAGGGGCTCTGATGGGGATCCTGAAGAGGGGCTCTGTTGGAGACCCTGAAGTGGGGGGGTGGGCTCTGATGGTGACCTTGATGTAAAGAGGATCTCTGATGAGGATCCTGAAGTAAAGGGGGATCTGATAGGAATCCTGAAATGGGGGTGGGGGGGGGCTTTGATGGGGATCTTGATGTAAAAGGGGGACTCTTATGGGGATCCTGAAGTGAGGGGAGCTTTAAGAGGAACCTTGATGTAAAGAGACTCTGATGGGGATGCTGAAGTGAGGGGAGCTTGGATAGGGACCTTGATATAAAGAAAGGCTGATGGGCACCCAGATATAAAGAGGGGCTCTGATGGGGATCCTAAAGGAGGGCTCAGGAAGAGACCTTAATGTACGGGGTGGTAGGGGGTTGGGTTTGATGGGGACCTGGATGGAAAGAGGGACTGTGGTGGGGATGCTGAATTGAGGGGAGCTCTGATTGGGACCTTGATGTAAAGAAAGACTGATGGGGCCCAGATGTAAATAGGGACTCTGATGGGGATCCTAAAGGAGGAGGGCTCAGGAAGGGACCTTAATGTACGGGGTGGTGGAGGGGTTGGGTTTGATGGTGACCTTGATGGAAAGAGGGACTCTGATGGGGATCCTGAAGTAAGGGAGCTCTGATAGGGACCTTGATATGAATAGAGACTGATGGGGACCTGGATGTAAAGAACTTTGATGGGGACCCTAATGTGGGGCCCTAATGGGATCCTTGATGTAAAGAGGGAATTTTTTGGCCCCCAAGTATTATGTGGCCCTGATGCAAAAAAGTTTGGAGACCCCTGGCCAAGATCATCAGTTTTTGTTTCACTTCCAGACCTCTGGAAATAGAGAGCACAAGTCTGGTTGGTTGTTAGGGGCAGCGAGGTTGGAATAGGAAAGCTTCTTGCTGACGTTAGGGACCCGTACAGCCAGTACTGAACCCCAAGTTCTGCGCTCAGCACCAGTGACAATGTGAGTGCCAACTGCCTATGTTGGGCTGACAACGCTTCTACAGATTTCCCAAGCAGTGTTGTCATCCCTGCCAAGTTTTCTCCCATGGACTATAGAACACCCTCCCCCTCCTCATCACTATGTGGTGTTCTGTAGTCTACGAAGAATTGGTCAGGGCTCAGGATTTCAGGGTATCAAAGGCCGTGTTCTCAGCTCACTACAGAATGTTAGCTTGCTGGATTTCTGACTGGGTCAACATGCAGCCGTTTCAAGGGATCAAACATGGAAAAGTATGTATTACAGAGATGTACCAAACTTTGTTCTTCTCCATTCAGTTGTATGCTAGAAATGTTTCTGACTGCCTGAGCCTCTTCTGATGATATAGATGTATATTTTACACGGAGGTGCTATATAGAATTTTTCTCGTTGCCTTCAATATCCTTGCAAATGGGGGCAATTAAAGGGCTCTGTCTAGTCTACCATGCCACATGTCAGATTTCAATGGATCTTTGTATGTCGGTTGTTAGACAAGTGGCCAGTGTGTGGTTTAGTCCAGCCAACCTAATAGGCAACAAAACTGCTAATGAGTTCAAACGCTCCGAGACGCAATTATATCCAGAATGGCCATATATCATAAAAACTTCATCTGTGAGGGAACTTCACTTCACCTGTGAGGGAACGTCACTTCACCTGTGAGGGAACGTCACTTCACCTGTGAGGGAACGTCACTTCACCTGTGAGGGAACTTCACTTCACCTGTGAGGGAACTTCACTTCATTTGTGAGGGAACGTCACTTCACCTGTGAGGGAACGTCACTTCATCTGTGAGGGAACGTCACTTCACCTGTGAGGGAACGTCACTTCACCTGTGAGGGAACTTCACTTCATTTGTGAGGGAACTTCACTTCATTTGTGAGGGAACGTCACTTCACCTGTGAGGGAACGTCACTTCACCTGTGAGGGAACGTCACTTCATTTGTGAGGGAACTTCACTTCATTTGTGAGGGAACGTCACTTCACCTGTGAGGGAACGTCACTTCACCTGTGAGGGAACTTCACTTCATTTGTGAGGGAACGTCACTTCACCTGTGAGGGAACGTCACTTCACCTGTGAGGGAACGTCACTTCATTTGTGAGGGAACGTCACTTCACCTGTGAGGGAACGTCACTTCACCTGTGAGGGAACGTCACTTCATCTGTGAGGGAACGTCACTTCATTTGTGAGGGAACTATACTTCACCTGTGAGGGAACGTCACTTCAACTGTGAGGGAACGTCACTTCAACTGTGAGGGAACGTCACTTCATCTGTGAGGGAACTTGATCTGTGAGGGAATTTCACCTCATCTGTGAGGGAGCGTCACTTCATCTGTGAGGGAGCGTCACTTCATCTGTGAGGGAGCGTCACTTCATCTGTGAGGGAGCGTCACTTCATCTGTGAGGGAGCGTCACTTCACCTGTGAGGGAGCGTCACTTCACCTGTGAGGGAGCGTCACTTCACCTGTGAGGGAGCGTCACTTCACCTGTGAGGGAGCGTCACTTCACCTGTGAGGGAACTTCATCTGTGAGGGAACGTCACTTCACCTGTGAGGGAACTTCATCTGTGAGGGAACGTCACTTCACCGGTGAGGGAACTTCATCTGTGAGGGAACTTCACTTCACCCGTGAGGGAGTGCCACCTCACCTGTGAATACATCCCACCCCCTCCAATACATCATGCCTATGGACAGCACACCATGCGCAGAGCTTAATAGGGACATTTCTTTATGGGGCCTGGACTTTTTTTTTTTATTTTTGCCTGGTTCCTTCCATTGGAGTAGTCGTGCAGATCCGATTCCTTGTAAATTCTTCCACATGTGCATGCCTGAGTAAATTGTAATTAATTGCATATCCCCCCCCCCCTTATTGAAAATGTTCAGCAGCTTTCTTTTGACGTAGTACTGGCAGCCCAGTTGCCATCTTTATTTAAAGTGATTGGGTGGGGACCTGTGTCCACCGGCTGTTGTTGGCATTAGAACCTCTTCTGTCCCCATAAAATTCAGTAGAAATGCGAAAGCACCTTAAATCCGGTCAAAAGGTGGTCAGCTCCGGGACAAATGCAGCTCTCCGTTAACTCTTAATGAACTCGGGTGTCAGAACCAAACTGCGTTTGTCCATTGTCATTGGCCCTACGACTGCTTCCGAAGCAGGAGGGACTCTGAATTAGAGGGGCAGCCTTGGCCATAGCTGAAGATATTATCGAAAGTTATGAATAGGAGTGATGTCATGTGACCGGGTTCGGCCCGGTGTGGATGCTTTTGAAGATCTGCTTGCTGTGTGTTGTCACTTGGAGGTTCTTGGCTGTGTATAGAAGAATGTGCTTTGTGACTTTTCAGTGGTGCTGATTTTGGGTGTTGATTTAGCTGTATTTATTGTGCTGATTGTTTGTTTTCTAAACTCGCCCATTTCATTTTGTAGAGTACCTGCTGGTTATACGGCATGGAAGCTGCTTTTTCAGTTTTTAGAGCTCCTAGCCACCCAGTACCAAGGCTTACCCAGCGGGTCTAGCCGCCCCAGTTCGGGGGCTTCCCCAGTGAGGGTCTAGCCGCCCCAGTTCGAGGGCATCGCCAGTGAGGGTCTAGCCGCCCTAGTTCGGGGGCATCCCCAGAGAGGGTCTAGCCGCCTCAGTATGGGTGCACCGCCAGAGAGGATCTAGCCGCCCCAGTACGGGGACACCCCCAGAGAGAGGGTCTAGCTGCCTCAGTACAGGGGCATCCCCAGAGAGGAGGGTCTAGCCACCCCAGTATGGGGGGCATCCCCAGAGAGGAGGGTCTAGCCGCCCCAGTACGGGGGCATCCCCAGAGAGGAGGGTCTAGCCGCCCCAGTACGGGGGCATCCCCAGAGAGGAGGGTGTAGCCGCCCCAGTACCGGGGCATCCCCAGAGAGGAGGGTCTAGCCGCCCCAGTACCGGGGCATCCCCAGAGAGGAGGGTCTAGCCGCCCCAGTACCGGGGCATCCCCAGAGAGGAGGGTCTAGCCGCCCCAGGAGCGGGGCAGCCCCAGAGAGGAGGGTCTAGCTGCCCCAGTACCGGGGCAGCCACAGAGAGTAGGAGGGTCTAGCCGCCCCGGTACGGGTGCATCCCCGGAGAGGAGGAGGGTATAGCCGCCCCGGTACGGGGGCATCCCCAGAGAGGAGGGTCTAGCCGCCTCGGTACGGGGGCATCCCCAGAGAGGAGGGTCTAGCCGCCCCGGTACGGGGGCATCCCCAGAGAGGAGGGTCTAGCCGCCCCGGTACGGGGGCATCCCCGGAGAGGAGGAGGGTCTAGCCGCCCCGGTACCGGGGCATCCCCAGAGAGGAGGGTCTAGCCGCCCCAGTACCGGGGCATCCCCAGAGAGGAGGAGGGTCTAGCCGCCCCAGTACCGGGGCATCCCCAGAGAGGAGGAGGGTCTAGCCGCCCCAGTACCGGGGCATCCCCAGAGAGGAGGAGGGTCTAGCCGCCCCAGTACCGGGGCATCCCCAGAGAGGAGGAGGGTCTAGCCGCCCCAGTACCGGGGCATCCCCAGAGAGGAGGAGGGTCTAGCCGCCCCAGTACCGGGGCATCCCCAGAGAGGAGGAGGGTCTAGCCTCCCCAGTACCGGGGCATCCCCAGAGAGGAGGAGGGTCTAGCCACCCCAGTGGCTTCATGGTTCTAGCAGAGTTGCCATCAACAACAGTTTCCATTGTGTGTCGATCCAGAGATGCACCAATGCTTTAGATTTCCAGAAAATGGGAGTACAGTGGGACAGTCCTCATGTCAGTATACCGAATCTTCCTCTCCCTTTCCTTTTGGTGGGGACTTCTTGAGACAGAGATCAAAAGATAGACTTGTCCCCCTATTGGTGAAACATGGTATTGATGCATGACCATCAGACACAACTATTCTCCCTAGCTATCGCTGTGTCTCAATGGCCGGACTTGAGTTTACTAACCGACAAAACCTCAGCATGCCGTGACCCCATCATGTCACTACGAGGAGTCGATTTTCACTTTCCCTTTTGGTTTCATCCCAACTGGCGATGCCATGAGTTTGTTGTGAATACTGTACCTCCCTAACCCTCCCCCACCCCCGACAATCAGGTCTGTGGACAATCGTAGACTGCTCCGGACTGTTAGATGGTGATGTGGTGTTGGTGGTCCTAAATGTTCTATCTCTGTAAGGCACAGAAATCCCTTTAGATCGTTTAGATTCTGGACCTTCCCAGATTTTTTTTTTGCTAAATTTTATTATCTAGTTTTGTTTTTTTTCCCCCGGATTACATTGTATATGGTTTTATTGTATTTGAGGAGGATGCAATTTGAGGAGAAAACAAAAGAATAAGTATGTTGTATGGAAGACCTCGAAGTCCTTCAAGGACATATCCTTAGTGTAGGTGGTTGGTGCTGCACAGCGACTGATTTTTTTAGCGCGTTTCATCTCTTCTTAAAGCAGAGCTCCACCCAAAATGAGAAGTTCCGCTTTAAGCCTTTGTCCCCCACTCCCCATTAAGGATTGGGACTTATGGGGAGCGGGAACCCGAATTTGACAGGTACCCACTCCCACTTCCGTTGCGATCGCCTAGGCGATCGGAAGCGGAAGTTGTCCTCCTACCCTCCCCGTAGTCTTGTGGGACATGTGACAGGTCCCAGTTTACTGCGGGGGCCATTCACATCGCTTTTCGCCCATGCCCAGTGGGCACCCGGCTGTGAAGCCGCAAGCTGTCAGACGGGTGCCCACACTGAAGATGCCGGGGAAACCAGCCATGGTGAGGACACCCTGGACTGAGGGACAGGTAAGTTGCTGTATTTAAAAGTCAACAGCTACAGTTTTTTTGTAGCTGCTGACGTTTTTTTTTTTTTTGTTTGTTTTTTTTTCAGGTGGAGCTCCATTTTTTGCAGAAGAATCCTTTCCAACCCAATTATACAGGAGAGTTTCAGTTGCAGAGCCTCATCTGTCCATACCGAGGTGGGACATTGCAGCAACTCCTCAGACTGAAGGGTGTGGGAGGGTTAAAGGATACGTTCACCTTTGGGAACATGTTGCATGTTCCGCCCATTTTTAATGGTGGACCATGTAACATATTCCTGCTCCTGCAGCCTCTCCCCGATCCCACTTCTAATTGTGACAGCGGGCTGGCGATCTTCTCCCTGCACCCGCTGTCACAATTAGAAAATGTGTCCGTGTGGGGCTCCGCCCACAGCTGCGGCATTCATTCACTGAGTTCCGTGAATGAATGAACTACAAGTACCGACAGCCTTTGCAGCTGATGGCTTGTAGTTGTCAATGAACTAGGGTGCTGGTGAGATCTCTGGGTAGTTCATTGATGCTTCCTGTCATTTTGTGACTGCCTGCCCGCCCATAAGAAGTACAGGCAGACGGCTACATACAGCCTGCAGGAGCCTGAGATTGCACCTCTGATCTGCTGATCCTGGGGGCAATGCTTTTTAAGGCTCCTAAGTAAAAAATAAAATGCACATTTCTATACCTGCAGAAAGATGTCTTTTTCTTTCAAAAGTTAACTTCTTTAATCCTTTAAGAGATACTAATAGGCGCTTTCCTCCTCTTCTGGCAGTCCTCACAGGCGCAGCCAACTCCTCCCTTCTTCTGCCACCAGTAGCACGCCTGTGTGCATCTATAGATACACACAGTGCAGGTAAGCCACACCCCTTCACAGGAGTTTGATTGCTGGTGCTGCCCTCTTTTTCTCCTGTGAAGGCAGGGAGTGAGGGGAGCTGGAGGCAGCTAGAGCGAGGAGCTGGAGGCAGCTAGAGCGAGGAGCTGGAGGCAGCTAGAGCGAGGAGCTGGAGGCAGCTAGAGCGAGGAGCTGGAGGCAGCTAGAGCGAGGAGCTGGAGGCAGCTAGAGCGAGGAGCTGGAGGCAGCTAGAGCGAGGAGTTAGAGGCAGCTAGAATGGGTTCATGGAGCCAGGTAAGTGTTTAGGGACGGAGGGATGTAGGATAGGTGGGGGGGGGGGTTTCCTTAATGCAGAGGGAAAACATTATGACTTTAGTTCACTTTTAGGCTGCGTTTAGTCAAGGTTTGAGTTGTTAGACTGACTACCAAGCCTACTGATTTCCAGAATCTACCATTTGGTTTCAGAGGTGATGTTAATCATGTTTTCAATCTTTACCAGATGAGCAAGCAGCAAGTCTGAGTGATATGTAGCCACAGGGTCACCGTAAACCACTGCAGGATCTTCATACCTCCACCACCACGGAGTCTCCTTCCTTCTATTGCATTCCATATTATAAACATTCTCAATCTGGTATCAGTGGAACCCTGAGGTTTCTCCAGAGGTGGCTAGTGGTTTCTTCAGCTGTGGCTAGCTAGTCTCCCATGTGGTGGTGCCTGCAGAGTTCCACCAATGGACTAACCTTAGCAGGGGGTTCTCTGAGGCCTAAACATTACAAGGCCTTGGATGAGAAGGGCTGCTCTATGACGTAGGATCAGAGAGGGTGAATAACCCCTTGTAATGGCCAGGGGAGGAATACACGAGTAGGCAATTCAGCCTGCCATCATGTAGAACTGAAATGAAGTTTGATTGGAGTGACCCTTCACGTCACGGCTTCTTCAGCTTTCCGCAACAAAATGTAATGTCGTGAGGTGATAGTATCGTGTGTTGTGCTGGATTTGTGATCTGCAAACCCAATAATAGTTTGTCGTTGCTCATTGGATTGCATGAAGACACAGTTCCTGGCAGTTCCTAGGCTGATATAAACCCATTTGTCACAGATTTATGTTGGATTTTCTGATGTCTGATATCCTGATCTGGCTTTGGAAAGAGTTTTATGTCAGTTGGGGTTGGTGGTGAGGCAGTAAGTGTTGCTGAACAATGATCCTCCAGCCTCGTGACCTACAACGCTCCACTTCTGCGAGGGCTTCATTACCGTCGACTCTTCACTTTGGCGATGGCCTCATGACCTACGACTCTGCACTTCGGCGATGGCTTCATGACCTACGACTCTCTACTTTGGCGATGGCCTCATGACCTACGACTCTCTACTTTGGCGATGGCCTCATGACCTACGACTCTCTACTTCGGCGATGGCTTCATGACCTACGACTTTGCACTTCGGCGATGGCTTCATGACCTACGACTTTGCACTTCGGCGATGGCTTCATGACCTACGACTTTGCACTTCGGCGATGGCTTCATGACCTACGACTTTGCACTTCGGCGATGGCTTCATGACCTACGACTTTGCACTTCGGCGATGGTTTCATGACCTACGACTCTCTACTTCGGCAATGGCCTCATGACCTACGACTCTTCACTTCGGCGATGGCCTCATGACCTACGACTCTTCACTTCGGCGATGGCCTCATGACCCACGACTCTCCACTTTGGTGGCCCCATGACATATATATATATATATATATATATATATATATATATATATATATATATATATATATATATATATATATATATATATATATATAATAAATTCAAGGCTAATGCAATCATTCAGTTTATTTTTTTTTTTGGGGGGGGGGCTGGGGATTCATTAAAAATCGTAGTCCTTTGCAGTGACCAAATAGCCCTCCCCTTTCAGCATCCTGGCTTTTCTGTAGCGCTGACATTTTCACTGCAGTTGCTGTAGCTTGCTCCTCGCTGCCACTCCTCGCACCACTTTATTAAATACGTCTTGTTAATACAAAGATATTTTTAGTACGAGGAGCGCTGCATTTCTCTTATGCCTTTTGCATGTCACGTTCTTTCCATCTTCTACTTCCAACTAACCGAGCCTCATCAGACACCAAAGTGCTGGCTTGTCCCTGAGAAGCTCTGCCTTAGATCACGTCTCCTGCAACTGCTAACCAGCACAGTGAAAGTGGGAGATAGTCTGCAGAATCTGCAATCAGATTTGAGCTAGTAAAGCAATCTGCTTTGCTTCATATGAAGCTATGTTCCCTACGCTGTGTGCATCAATAGAAACACAGCCCCATGCCCCAGGATGACAAGGCCCTCTTGTGCTCCACCTTTCTTCCACCTAACAGACTGGCTGGAGAATGCACTGTCCCCCGTAAAAATATATTTTTGAAATATATTGAATACGGCCAAAATTGTAGTATATTTCAAAAGTATTTTTCTTCCATGTGGGAATCCCTCAACATTTTTTTAGATTAACGCATTGAGAAGAATAAAATAAACATTTTGTTAAAATTCTTACCCCAGCACTTCCACTGCTGCTTCCCTGAACTTCCAGCCTTCCCAGGAAAGAGTTACGGTGGACAGTCTGTTAGGTGGAAGAAAGGTGGAGCAGGAGAGTGCCTTGCCATCCTGGGCTATGAGGCTGTGTTTCTATTGATGCACACAGCGTAGGGAAACAGTCTCTGTGTGTAAGGGTGACGCCATAGGCTGCAAGAAAGGTGGAGCAGGAGAGTGCCTTGCCATCCTGGGCTATGGGGCTGTGTTTCTATTGATGCACACAGCGTAGGAAAAAAGTCTCTGTGTTTAAGGGTGACTCCATAGGATGCTGCAGGAGAAAGGAGCCACCCTGAAACCAGAAACCTAGGGCAGCACCAGCTTAAACTGGAACATGGCAAAGATTAATAGATTAAATCAAATGCTTAAAAACTGGAGGTTTAATGGCACTTTAAAGTGTATCTAAAACAAAAAAAAGCTACATATTGTAGTTTACCAATCCCCAGATGTAGTGAAATCCAAAGAAACCTCAGAAAAGTGTGATGAACGATGACGGTCAGCATTGCCAATGTCAATGCAATTCAGTTCCATAAGACACAATGGCCCCGGTGAGGCTGCCATTGCCGAATGCGATTCCTAGTGAGCGCCAGTCCAGGAAGGAGATGACGAAGAGCGCCAATCCAAAATCAGTTCATCATTCATCAGATGCATAAAGAGCGCCAATCCAGAATCCGTTCATCATTCATGAGATTCATAAAGAGCGCCAATCCAGAATCAGTTCATCATTCATCAGATGCATAAAGAGCGCCAATCCAAAATCAGTTCATCATTCATGAGATTCATAAAGAGCGCCAATCCAAAATCAGTTCATCATTCATGAGATTCATAAAGAGCGCCAATCCAAAATCAGTTCATCATTCATCGGATGCATAAAGAGCGCCAATCCAGAATCAGTTCATCATTCATCAGATGCATAAAGAGCGCCAATCCAGAATCAGTTCATCATTCATCAGATGCATAAAGAGCGCCAATCCAAAATCAGTTCATCATTCATGAGTTTCATAAAGAGCGCCAATCCAAAATCAGTTCATCATTCATCAGATGCATAAAGAGCGCCAATCCAGAATCAGTTCATCGTTCATGAGATTCATAAAGAGCGCCAATCTAGAATCCGTTCATCATTCATCGGATGCATAAAGAGCACCAATCCAGAATCAGTTCATCATTCATCAGATGCATAAAGAGCGCCAGTCCAGAATCAGTTCATCATTCATGAGATTCATAAAGAGCGCCAATCCAAAATCCATTTTAAAACTCGCCTTCATCAGATGATATAAATACAACATCCGACGCGTTTCAGGAGTGAACGATCCCCCTTCCTCAGGGCTTTGATGTGCATTGTATGTGCATGATGCCGTATTTATCTCGGACATTCTTAGATTCGCACTCATTTTATATCCATTCAGTCAAATCATTTTGCGGCTTTGATTCATTTCAGGTAAACATTAACCTCTTGGCGCCGGCCGCACGCAAATGTGTGGCCTCCCGACGTCTGGGCCTTGACACCGAGCGACCGCACATTTGCGTGCAATTAACAAATATATATGTGCTGAGAGTGCGCGCTCCCAGCACACGTCCGGTACTCACGGAAAGGTCCCGATCTCCTCTTGCGATCGAGACTTTTCCCGAATCATGGTGGCCACATGACCCTAAAACCCTGCCCCGCCTCCTGGCTTCTGAAACCCTTAAAGAGCCGGCACCAAGGGGTTAAACATCCAAGTCGTGATGAACTGGGATTGTTCTGACCCCCGAAACGTGAAGGAGGTTTATTCAATCATCCAACGTTTTTAATTCTTTTGGTCTGGTGCTCCTTTATGGAACTTCCCATTTCTTACCTAGAGTGGCTGCGTTTGCTTTCAGGCTTTTCCTTTATTTTCACATTTCCTGTCCTTTCATGTCTACACTCATTTCTCCATTGTATCTACGGAGGGCGCTATGGTGGTCACACTGGCTGGACTTTTTTTAGTACTTGCTGAAAATGTTCTTAGCCTGCAAAATGAAAACTAATGCAACCTAAGCAAGGGCAGAACTGACAACTCATGGGGCCCCCGGGCAATGGGAAATCATGGGGCCCCTGTGTCCTCTCCCACACTCAAACCACACCAAAAAAAGCCTATGAAAGGTACCAGGGGCATCTCATGGGGCCCCCTACTGACCCGGGCCCTCGGGCAGTGCCCGAGTGCCTAATTGGTCAGTCCGCCCCGAGCCTAAGGACAAGTATGCTGCAATATTACTTTTTCGTTTTTGGATCGGTCTATGATCTAAAACCTGTCACCTTTTTTGTGTGTAGATCACCGAAATACTGACAATCCAGATTATTTGTCACAGTTACATAGTTAGTCTGGCTGAAAAAAGACAAAATTCCATCCAGTTTAACCATAGAAAAAAAAAATAAAAAGTTATAATCCTACACCCACAGTTAATCCAGAGGAAGGCGAAAAAACCCAGCAAAGCACGATCCAATTTGCTCCTGCAGGAGAAACATTCCTTCCTGATTCCCCGAGAGGCAATCGGATATTCCCGGGATCACCTTTCCCTATAAATGTTATATTCTGTGTATCCAAGAAAGAATCCAGGACTTTTTTGAAGCAACAGTAATCATACGAAAGCAAGCAACGCGTTTCAGGGGGTTGAGGAGACTCTTGATCAAGGCTTGAGGAAGGGTTGGTAAAAAGTTTGGAAAAGTCCTGTTACAGTAAAATCCGAATCCCCAATCATTCCCCACTCTGTTCTAAACTAATGCAAGTCTTGGCTGGACCAAACGCCATGATGCAAAAGCACAAAAATATGCCTCTGAAATCTGCACTGAAACCACTTGAGGTGCCGAGCACCTGAGATTCAACAGGGTACGACTGCTGATCTGTCCTGGAAGGGAGGGGGGATTGGCCTTCGTGTAGGAAGACATAAAGTTTCCATGTTCTTTGGAAATCCCCGTTAAAATCCGACTCGGTGTGTGAGACCATTGAAGTCTGGCATGGATTTGTGAAAAGCGAACTTATCGAGTTTTCTCTTCCTTGTATTTTCTGTGACATTCTAGATCATTTGTCTTGACGGTTGATTTACCTTTTTCCTCCCCTCAGGGGAACACACGGTCTCCGTAGTGCGTATAATTGGCTGGTACGGCTTCCAACCTCAGAGGCCATCTTTGTTGTGTCAGAAGATGGGCAAGCAGGGTGGAATATTCCATTGGGCACAGTGTGCATGTACCTGTAGGCAACTAGATGGCTTTTCCCTTAGTAATTTATTCCAAAGAGTGTAAAGGACGAGCCGAAGGTTCATAGGTCCAGTATAGTTTTATTCTTTTTGATTAAAGATCAGAAAACAAAGGCAACATGTTCCTAGAGCAGAAGGCGAAGCCAACATGTTTCTAGACAGAAGGCAAAGCCAACATGTTCCTAGACCAAAAAGTGACGCCAACTGGCGAGGCCAGCAGCTCCTAGACCAGAAGGCGAAGCCAACATGTTCCTAGAGCAGAAGGCGAAGCCAACATGTTCCTAGAGCAGAAGGCGAAGCCAACTTGTTTCTAGAGCAGAAGGCAAAGCCAACATGTTGCTAGAGCAGAAGGCGAGGCCAACATGTTCCTAGAGCAGAAGGCGAGGCCAGCATGTTCCTAGAGCAGAAGGCGAGGCCAGCATGTTCCTAGAGCAGAAGGCGAGGCCAGCATGTTCCTAGAGCAGAAGGCGAGGCCAGCATGTTCCTAGAGCAGAAGGCGAGGCCAGTATGTTCCTAGAGCAGAAGGCGAGGCCAGCATGTTCCTAGAGCAGAAGGCGAGGCCAGCATGTTCCTAGAGCAGAAGGCGAGGCCAGCATGTTCCTAGAGCAGAAGGCGAGGCCAGCATGTTCCTAGAGCAGAAGGCGAGGCCAGCATGTTCCTAGAGCAGAAGGCGAAGCCAACATGTTCCTAGAGCAGAAGGCGCAGCCAACATGTTTCTAGACAGAAGGCGAAGCCAACATGTTCCTAGAGCAGAAGGCGAGGCCAACATGTTTTCTAGACAAAGCGAGGCCAGCATGTTTCTAGAGCAGAAGGCGAAGCCAACATTGTCCTAGACCAAAAAGTGACGCCAACTGGCTAGGCCAGCAGCTCCTAGACCAGAAGGCGAAGCCAACGTGTTCCTAGACCAGATGGTGAGGCCAGCTGGTTTCTTGGGCTCTCAGCTCCCCTTTACCAGAACTTTGAATCCTTCCCATCCATTACTTATCCTTCTTCCCAGCTGGGTTCTGTTAGACTGGCGCCCGCACTGATCTCATACTAATCCTTGATTCTTTGTTCACATTGTCAGTATGCTCTCCTATCACCACCAATGTTCAGGGTCTGATGAAGTAGTCATGAGCTCCCAAAATGTTTTCCTTTCTGATGTTTTATCAAGATTATTATATATTGGTAGTTCTCGTCAGTTACACTTTTGACTTCTCTGGGGACCTATAGGTGTACCCCGTAGAGAGCTGCCTCTTGAAACAGGAAATTACACCTCCTTTGGGGTCCAGTGCTCCACCTACACCCATTAATTATGTGGCACTCGTTTCCATCAGCGGTAGGAGTGACCGTCTCTTCTCAGCTCATACAAAATTGCAATATTTAAAAAAGTTTGGGGTTTAAAACAAAAAACATCCATACTGGCCTCCATGCTGCAGCTGTCCCAGGCTGGCTCAAAGACTGAGAACTGACTGATCACCTGATTGCTCCTTTCTCGGTCTTCTCGAAGAGGTGAGCAGTTACTGTCAGTCACCGCTCTCCGCTGTGTCCCTCCTGCGCTCAGTGGAGCACTGGCCCTGGGAGGGGGAAGGTGCAGCCAGCTTTGGCTCTCAGTTGTGCACTGAGTGGCAGAGCCAACCGTCAATCAGGCAGTTGGGTGGATCCTGCCAATATTGTCTGTATTCTTACAGAGCCTGGAGTGGCTCTGCTCCATCATCTGATCATGGACAATGGCTTACACTGGATCACAGGAGAATGAAAGTAGGGTTACTCCTGTGACCCACAAGAGAAGTATGACCAAAAAAAAAGCTTTTGCCGTACTTCTCTTTTAAGGCAGATCACAACCAGAAAATCAATGAATTGTTCTTTCAAAAGAAGCGGTCTGAGACCAGAGGGATGTTTCTTAGGGCCCCAAACGTTGTGTGGCTTCTAGCTACAGTGATGAAAATCCAGTCCTGAAGGCAATCATAGACAGCAGATGATGGAACTGTTTTGGTTACTGCAGACGCGGTTGGCTGAGATCTGGTGTGGACAAGCAGTTCACCTGGGTAGGTTATATAGGTTGCGAGTCGGCTGCTCCTCCCACTATAAAGCGTCACACTCATTAGATACGCCTCTTAAGGTTTTGTACATACGGGCTTTATTATCGAACATTTAGAGCACAGCTTAGCATTGCAGTCGCCTCCAATTCCAAACCCCACCGAACACACTGGCATCTACGGAGTGGCATTGCTAAGGGTGGTTTGAAATGACAAGAATCACTCAGTTGGCTTTAGCTGCTTGTGAATGCTTGTCATGGCCTTGAATAGCCTCATTTGGGCTAAATTGGTTCCCTCCCCAAAATGGATCCTAAAACTTAGAGGAGCAAACAGCTACCACACCTTTCTGGTTGGGTTCCCGTCCCTTGCACCTTCTTATTGGCCTCTGTGCCCACTCATTGTATGTGATGGTCAACAGAAGGTCAGATGAAGGAGAAGTGGGAACTGTAGGGTCATCGGCAACCTGTGGTAGCCGCACCTCAAGTTCATGAATCCAGCGTGCAGTGAAGACAACAAAATGGCAATGCTGGAAAATTCCAGATGCATATAATCAAACCAGTCGTCTCCAAACTGCGTCCTGGGGGACAGGTGCGGCCCCTTTGCTTGCCTTTTTCTGGCCCTTGGCGCACTTGTTTCACCAACTGATATCAATTCCCCCTACTGACCCCAGTGATGGGGCACCATTCACTCCTAACACCATCAATGGGGCACCATTCCTCCATTCTAGCACCATAAATGGGGCACCATTCCTCCATTCTAGCACCATAAATGGGGCACCATTCCTCCATTCTAGCACCATAAATGGGGCACCATTCCTCCTTCTAACACCATCAATAGGGCACCATTCCTCCATTCTAACACCATAAATGGGGCACCATTCCCCCATTATAACACCATCAGTGGGGCACCATTCTTCCATTATAACACCCATCAGTGGGGCACCATTCCTCCATTATAACACCATCAGTGGGGCACCATTCCCCCATTTTAATACCTTTAATGGGGCACCATTCTAACACCGTCAATGGAGCTCCATGCTAACACCGTCAATGGGGTACCATTCCCACTTTTAACACCATCAGTGGAGCACCATTCCTCCATGCTAACACCGTAACTGGGGCACCGTTATCCCTTCTAACACAATCAATAGGACACCATTCCCCCTTCTAGCACCATTCCAACACCATAAATGGGAAACCATTTCCCTTTCTAACACCATCAGTGGGGCACCATTCCCCCATTCTAACACCATGAAGCACCATTCCTCAATTCTAACACAGTCAGTGGGGCACCATTTCCCCTTCTAACACCGTCAATGAGGCACCATTCCTCCATTCTAACACCGTCAGTGGAGCACCATTCCTCCATTCTAACACCCTCAGTGGGGCACCATTCCTCCATTCTAACACCCTCAATGAGGCACCATTCCTCCATTCTAACACCGTCAGTGGAGCACCATTCCTCCATTCTAACACCCTCAGTGGGGCACCATTCCTCCATTCTAACACCGTCAGTGGGGCACCATTCCTCCATTCTAACACCGTCAGTGGAGCACCATTCCTCCATTCTAACACCGTCAGTGGAGCACCATTCCTCCATTCTAACACCGTCAGTGGGGCACCATTCCTCCATTCTAACACCCTCAGTGGGGCACCATTCCTCCATTCTAACACCCTCAGTGGGGCACCATTCCTCCATTCTAACACCCTCAGTGGGGCACCATTCCTCCATTCTAACACCGTCAGTGGGGCACCATTCCTCCATTCTAACACCGTCAGTGGGGCACCATTCCTCCATTCTAACACCGTCAGTGGGGCACCATTCCTCCATTCTAACACCGTCAGTGGGGCACCATTCCTCCATTCTAACACCGTCAGTGGGGCACCATTCCTCCATTCTAACCATCAATGGGGCACCATTCCTCCATTCTAACACCATATATTACCCAAGTGGTGTAGGATAGAAACCCCCCTACAGGTTATCCATGAAAAATGGCCGTAGAATGGTTGATCTCACTCTGGTGTGATGATGCATAACAGGTAGCGCAATCGACCTATTAGTACCTAGGCACCCCTGACGTGTGTTTTACATGTGTGGGGGGTGGAGGGGTTAAGCGCTAGGGTGTACCTTTACGTTTTTACACTTTTTTTCACCTCACTTCACATTATTGCCATCACACAGGGCAGGGGTGGGCAACTGTGGCCCTCCAGCTGTTGTAGAACTACAAGTCCCATGAGACATTGCAAAACTGAGAGTTACAAGCATGACTCCCAAAGGCAGAGGCATGATGGGACTTGTAGTTCACCAACATCTGGAGGGCCACAGTTGCCCACCCCTGACATAGGGGACCAATGGCCTCCTAAGTGGTAACCTCTTTATTCTGACTGGATCATACTAGGTAGGGGCGCTCTGCACACAGCTGTTTGCTGGTCTCCTGCATACTCTGCGACACTTCACATGTTGGTCCCCGGGCTCTAGGGTGAGATAGTGAGCCCCGGAAACGTGGCCAGATGGTCGTGCATTTTACAGGGGTTGTCAGATTTATATGTGCACTTTGTATGCTGAAGCAGCCAGGCGTGTAAACCCCTCCCCCACCACTCCTGATGTATTCCATATATTGGTGACCGTGAGACCCCCCCCCCATTCACACTTGTGCCACTTGTCATGTGACTTTGGATATCAAAGTCGTACCCCATGTCTTCCAACGCTAACCATTCATATATGTGCGCCTTGAAGTTGCCGCAACTTCAAAGTCGTTTATATGCACCACTTGGATGTGACTTGTCCCCCCTGCAAGGTTGGTCCCGCTGTTTGCATGGAAAACAGCGAGGTTCGACTTTCATGCAACTTGAGGGTCATAGACTTCAATGTTATCCCTCAAAAGTTGAAGGAAAGTCGTACCTGGAATGTTTTACATGCACCAGTGGGACCAACCTTGCAGAGGGACAAGTCGCACCCATCCAAAGGCACGCAACTCTGGAGTCGTCCAAGTGTGAATGGAGCCTGAAAGCTGCTTGAAGCTCGCTGAATGCTTTGTAAATGCTTGCTGCAGCTCAGACGAGTGTTTACAAGCCGATTGAACGATGCCGGTGTGTTTAGGTCGTAGGCCTCATTCAGACGAGCAAATGACAGCGAATCAGCTGCTGTGATCAGAGGTGACAGCTTGAAAACTGGTTGGTTGGCTGCGATGGCAAATGCCGTCCCTGGACTCGGTCAGAACCCAGAGTTGGTCAGCGTCTGTGTTCACACTTGGATGAGCAGTCGCATGAAGCCAGCGATGGCACCACTCATTCATTGGTATCAGTGGCCACATCGCTGCGCATACAGCTGTTCCTCCACCAGTGAAGATTTGTTGGCGACCCTCCTGTGTGAATGAGGCCCACATTTCTACAATCTGATTGTACGACCTTTAGATTGACCAAAAGGGCATTCCTGCACACACACAAAAAGCAGCACTGTGGCATTTCTACCCCATCCATTCGTTGTATATCAGGTGGTAACTGGTGAGAACCTGAAGGGGATTGTACAGACTTGTATCATGTGTGGGGCTGGCTTTTGTATCCATTGACCGCTGGTTTATGTGAATGTGCAATCACCGCCTGTTGTCTGAAAACCTCCCCCGACCTGTTTCGTCCTCGTCGCCCGCTGTCCTTTGTTTAGGACCATCGTACCTGTGATTTGTCCGAGACGCGCTGTACTGTATACTCGCAGTATGAAGACGCTTGTTTTACATTTTTTTTTTGAATGTCTGTAACCATCTGCCATTGTAAAAAAGAAAAAAAAACAAACAAAAAATCCTGAAAACAAAACAGTCAAAGTGCCTTCACCGCTTAAGGCTCAAAAAAAAAAAAAAAAAAACAAACAAAAGACAAAACCTTACGAACTGATTCCTCACATCCTATGCAAGTGTTTTGTACAACCTGCATAACCAGAACTTTGTATGACTTGTTAACACTCGGACTGTACATAGTGTTTCTAAAGAATAGTATTTTTTATTTAGGTACTTCAGACTTGAATTTGTGTCCTGTGTTGGTACTTGTATGATGCCGAATCTCCCTCTCCCCCCCCTCTCATCCTCCCCCTCTCCCCCATCTCTCCCCCCCCCCCCGTCTCTCCCCCTCTCTTCCCTCTCCCCCCCTTCTCTCCCCCCTCCCCTTCTCTCTCTCCCCCCTTCTCTCTCTCCCCCCCCTTCTCTCTCTCCCCCCCCTTCTCCCCTTCTCTCTCTCTCTCTCCCCCCCCTTCTCCCCCCTCCCCCCTTCTCTCCTCCCCCCCTTCTCTCCTTCTCTCTTGCTCCTCTCCCCCCTCTCCCCCCTCCCCCCTCTCCCCCCCTCTCTCTTTCCCCCCCTCTCTCTTTCCCCCCCTCTCTCTTCCCCTTCCCCTCCCTCCTCCCCCACCCTGTCTCTCTCTCCTCTCATCCTCTCTTCGCCCCTTCTCTCTCCCCCCTCTCTCTCTCACCCCCTCCCTCTCTCTCCCTCTTTTCCCTCCTCTCCCTCTCCCTCTCTCTCCCTCTCCCATCCTCTCCCCTCCCTCTCTCTTCCTCTCCCCCCTCCCTCTCTCCCCCTTCTCCTCTCTCTCTCTCTCTCTCTCTCTCTCTCTTTCTCTCTCTCTCTCTCTCTCTCTCTCTCTCTCTCTCTCTCTTCTCTTTCTCTTCTCTCTCTCTCTCTCCCTTCTCTCTCTCTCCCCTTCCCCCCTCCTTCTCTCCTCTCTCTCACCCTCTTCCCCCCCTCTCCCTCTCTCCCCTCCCTCTCTCCCCCCTTCTCTCTCTCTCCCCCCTTCCCCCCCTTCTCTCTCTCTCTCCCCCCCCTTCTCTCTCTCTCTCCCCCCTTCTCTCTCTCTCTCTCCCCCTCTTCCCCCCTCCTTCTCTCCTCTCTCTCACCCTCTTCCCCCCCCCTCTCCCTCTCTCCCCTCCCCTCTCCCTCTCTCCCCTCCCTCTCCCCCCCCTCTCCCTCTCTCCCCTCCCTCTCCCCCCCCTTCTCTCTCTCTCTCCCTTCTCTCTCTCTCCCCCCTCTTCCCCCTCCTTCTCTCCTCTCTCTCTCACCCTCTTCCCCCCCCTCCCTCTCTCCCCTCCCTCTTTCCCCCCTTCTCTCTCTCTCCCCCCTTCTCTCTCTCCCCCCCCCCCTTCTCTCTCTCTCTCTCCCCCCCTTCCCCCCCCCTTCTCTCCTCTCTCTCTCCCCCCCCCTCTTCTCTCTTTTATGGATACCATTGCTGTTGTACAGAGGTTTTCACCGCAGTTCTATTTTTCTACTGTTACTGACAAGCATGTAACACGGACTTTATCCTCCATCTAGATGGCTTTTCCAATAAATGGCTTGTATAGAACAAGTCTCCCGGCTCTTTGTGTGTGTTTGTTTTATTCTGCCCGCCCTGCGTGACATTTCCTCCATTGCTGCTCAGCAAGTGGCGGCTCATTCTGGGGAGCTCAGTGCTGGTTCTCATACAGATCTGTGAGGTCAGAGCCGTGGATGGGATGGGGGAGGGGGGCACCACCAGTCTTCCTGTATGCAGGACCGGGGCTACTACTAGGCAAACTAGGCAGCCGCCTAGGGGCACAACCACGGCTGCTGACTTCCCTACTCTACACCATGGCCGGATCTAGGGGGGTGCTGGGAGGAGGGGCTTTGGGGAAAGTGGGAGGATTTTAAGCTGGGAACGGAAATTTGGAGGGGGTTTATCTAGAGGAGGAATATGGGAAAATTTGTCCAAGGTGGGGGGATTAAAGGAAGAGAAGTGATTCTGGGAGGGGGATTGGGGGGAGGGATTGGTGCTAGGAGAGAGGATTTGGGGGTTGTGCTAGAAGGGAGGATTAAGAAGGATTTGTGCTGGGGGGGGAGATTTGTGCTAGGAGAATGGGATGGGGGGATTTGTGATAGGAAGGGGATTTGGGGATTATGTTAGAAGGGAGGATTGGGAGGGATTTGTGCTGGGGGGGGGGAGGATATGTGCTAGGAGAGGGGATTGGGATGAAATTTGTGCTAGGAGAGGGGATGGGGGTGCTTGTGCTAGAAGGGAGGATTGAGAAGTGGTTGTGCTGGGAGTGGTCATTTGGAGGAGGTTGTGCTGGGAGGTGGGATTGGGAGGATTAATACTGGGGGGGGGGGCATTTCAGCGAGAGGATGTGTGCTAGGGTGGAAAATTTAAGGGGAAAGGGGATGTATGCTGGGGGTGGGGCGGGGAGATTAGAACTGCAGATTAAATTTATTTTTTATTTTTTTTGGGAGGGGGGGGGGGGGGGGCGTGTGCAAGTAGTTGGTCTTGCCTAGGGTGCAAAATGGTCTAGCTCCAGCCCTGCATGTATGGGGCCTGTGTAGCTGGGTGAATCAAATGTGGGCAGGGAGGGTGATGATGGACAAGGCAGGAGATCACTTACTGGAACCAATCCCCTGTAAGGCTCTCTGCAGCAGCTGGAAGCTCTTTATCTCCTCTCCCTCCCCATAGCTTTCAGCTGCTGCAGAGAGCCTTATAGGGGATCAGTTCAAAGTAATTGCCCCCCCAATCACCCTCCCTGTGCACCATACATTTCACAATGGGTGCCCCCACCCCTACAATGCTACTGGTTTCCATTCTTTCCTTCCCACTGCTGCAGAGAGACCACAGCCAATACCAGTGACTGTTCCTTTGTCCTCTGGTGCAGGAAGACTGCAGACAATACCAGCGACCGGTCCTTTGCCCTCTGCTGCAGGGAGACCACAGACTATTCCTCCCACTGACACCAATGATGGGGCACTATTCCTCCCACTGACACCAATGATGGGGCACTATTCTTCCCACTAATACCAATGATGGGGCACTATTCCTCCCACTGATACCAATGATGGGGAACTATTCCTCCCACTGATACCAATGATGGGGAACTATTCCTCCCACTGACACCAATGATGGGGCGCTATTCCTCCCACTGACACCAGTGATGGGACACTATTCCTCCCACTGACACCAATGATGGGGCACTATTCCTCCCACTGACACCAATGATGGGGCACTATTCTTCCCACTAATACCAATGATGGAGCACTATTCCTCCCACTGACACCAATGATGGGACACTATTCCTCCCACTGACACCAATGCTGGGGCACTATTCCTCCCACTGACACCAATGATGGGGCACTATTCCTCCCACTGACACCAATGATGGGACGCTATTCCTCCCACTGACACCAATGATGGGGAACTATTCCTCCCACTGACACCAATGATGGGGCACTATTCCTTCAACTGACACCAATGATGGGGTGCTATTCCTTCAACTGACACCAATGATGGGGCACTATTCCTCCCACTGACACCAATGATGGGGCACTATTCCTCCCACTGACACCAATGATGGGGCGCTATTCCTCCCACTGACACCAAAGATGCGTTGTTTATTCCCACTGATTCCGGGACAATTTCTACACCCCATGGCCACAGTCCAGCCCCCCCAAAAGTCTGTTAAAGAGTAAATCGGCCCCATGTTTAGAAAGTTTAGAGACCCCCTGGTAGATTTACCAGAACAAATCAGAGAAGTTCATAAACTTTCTTTCCACTGTTGATAAAGTCCCAGTGACACCATGTAACAGGCAAACCATTTTTATTCAATAATATCTGTATACAGAGCTTACAATGTATCCATCACCAGGAATAGGAAACAGAAAAAACAACAACAACCTGCCGAATATATCATAATAAATCATCACCCAATTCAGTGAAAGCCCAACTCCGGCCAAAACCTTTCCCTTCTAGTGCTGGATAGAGCGGGGGAGGGTACGAATGTCTGTGGGGATCCCCCCCTTCTCATCTCTCTGACACCAGGATATGAGGTTCTAGGGGTCACCGGGACAGGTAGACACAGACAGCAATAGACGACGCCTGCCAGGGGGGTAATCCTCCCCCAGAACGTTTGCAGTCGCTCCTCACTAGAGACCTATATTTTACCTTCCCTGGTTCCCCTCCCCCATCGTCAGTGTCAGAATGATATTTTTAAATAAAACTTTTCCCTTTTCATTGCATATCTTGTTTTAGTCCCAGCGATGTCATCACTGGGTCTCTGTGCTTCCCCAGGCAATGCAGGTAGAGCGTGGCTGGTGAGAGGGGCCAGCAGGGGGCCTCAGTACTCCTCGGCCTCAGTCCTGATGGAAGCAGTGGGCTGGCTTTTTGGGGAGGAGTTATGCAAAATGGGCGGGATGTACATAGCTTTCTGGAAACATCACAGCAGCCCTGCCCCAGTACTCCTCCCAGGAGCCCTCAGTCCTGATGCAAGCAGTGGGAGGAGTTATGCAAATAATAGCATGTTGTGAGGAGTTGTCAGTCTGGAGGAGTGGGCGGTCCTAGGCAGGCTGTGTTTGAATAGGGAACGCCCACATGTGATGCCGAGCCTTCATGATTGAAAGAACTGAAATCCAGTGAATGAAAGGGGCGGGGCCAGGGACAGTCAGGCTGGGGAGGAAAGAGCTAGATGCTGCTGGACATCCTCCAGCAAGGAAATGAGGCGGAGCTCTATCTGTCTGACTGCAGCTTCTATTGCACATTGTGAGAAGCTCCCAGTGTGCGGTGACATCAGAGGAAGCCATTCCAGTCCAGGGGAGGAGCCAGTACACCTGTGCAAGACTGAAGGGGAGGAGCCGGGACACCTGTGCAAGACTGAAGGGGAGGAGCCGGGACACCTGTGCAAGACTGAAGGGGAGGAGCCGGTACACCTGTGTGAGATTGAAGGGGAGGAGCCAGTACGCCTGTGCAAGACTGAAGGGGAGGAGCCGCTACACCTGTGCAAGACTGAAGGGGAGGAGCCAGTACGCCTGTGCAAGACTGAAGGGGAGGAGCCGGGACACCTGTGCAAGACGGAAGGGGAGGAGCCGGTACGCCTGTGCAAGACTGAGGGGGAGGAGCTGGTACACCTGTCCTAAACTGAAGGGGGAGGAACCAGCATACCTGTACAAGACTGAAGGGGAGGAGCCAGTACACCCATGCTAGACTGGAGGGGAGGAACTGCTACACCCATGCAAGACTGAAGGGGAGGAGCCTGCGCACCTGTCTTAGCCTGAGGGGGAGGAGCCAGTACATGTGCAAGACTGAAGGGGAGGAGCCAGTGCATGTGCAAGACTGAAGGGGAGGAGCCAGTACATGTGCAAGACTGAAGGGGAGGAGCCGGTACACCTGTGTAAGACTGAAGTTCGATGGTATTGCTGCCCCTCTGTCACCAAGACAAGAAAAAAACAATACAATCCAGCAATAAAAGCCCAACAGAGGTCCAAGCACTCTTCTGCTCTATCCAGAACCACAAGTAAATCAGTTTGGCTGGAGATGGTTGATATATGTGTAGCTCAGTAACGCCTTTCTTACACACCATAAATATGGAGATATGTGGCCACCTACCTACAGCGGGAGCCTCTTTGGCACATCTATATTTATTAATCGCCCAGAATTGGGGACGTCCTTCGAGAAGTCTTTGGTAAGTGCAGCATGGCCAGGGATAGGCAAACCATTGATTTGTCCTCTTCTGATTGTGTAGTCTTGTTTTTTTTATGATCACTAAAATATCTGGGGTCACCTGGAGTGGGTGTGGCTTCCATGAGTGGGCGTGCCTTCAATGAGTGGGGGTTCTGTTTTGTTATGATTGACAGATCTGAGTTTGATGCCCTTAACTGTGGGAGGCCGGGCCAAGGGGTGGGCAGAGGGGCAGAACCAAGCAAGACCCAGTTGAAGACAATGTCAAGGGGAATCCTGTGATCTCTGAGCGAGGGAATAAATACCTGGAAGGGTTACATATTACTGAGAGCCACCCTAAGGTTGGTCCACTCTAAAGCAGAAGTAAACATTCCCATCCAATGGCCAAGAAACTCCAACCCTCACCTCTTGGGGTTCTCCAAACGTCTCATAACAAGTCAATGGACCAATATTTGTTTGCGTACTGCATATAGTAACAAAGGCCGCACCACCTTTCCTCCCCCTGAAGCCTCAGCCATCTTGGATGACCCATCGTCTACCTTCTCCATCCCCTCTTCCATTGACTTGGCACATTGGCTATAAATCCTGCTACTGAGGAGTTAATAGACACATGGGGGGGGGGGCAGCTGAAAGGGGACAATACACAATGACACCGGAGCGGCAATGCAGAGGTTGGGGCTGGCATCATCCTAACAAGGGCCCCTGAGGATCTCCACATGGAAAGGAGGCCAGAATCAGAGGACACACTGAGCATGTGCAGTACATGTTCCCTGCTTTAAGGGCGGAGATAACTCAGCAAGTTGAAGGCTTTGAAGGAGGTCACCACTATGGAGGTCACGTGTGCCTTATATGGGGAAAGCGTTGGCTTCTGCTTTAAGGTGGAATAGGTCTGGACTGGATGTAATTGGTCAGATTTTAACCACTTTAAAAACCCTCCCCCTATAGCAGTTTTACTGCTACAGGGCAGCTCTTCTGTGCAGAATCATATATATATACACATATACACACACACACACACACACACACACACACACACACACACGCACACACACACATATATACATACATACACACACACACACATGATTTTGCACTTCCGCCTCATGGTGGAATGCCTGCGGTGCCCGTGGATCACTTCTGCTGTGAAATGTCACAGCAGAAGCCAATCTGTGAGTCCCAGATCATCGGGCAGGGTGGAAGAACAGGAGGAAGTGATCGATCATGTGTCCTTGCAGAGCTGGGAACACGATCCATCACTTCCTCTTGTAGCAGCACCATCTAATGTACACCAAGCACATAGCTAGGCAACACTTCAAGCTCTATTTGTTGGGGGAGGGGGAAGAAGACATGAATTTCATTTGGGTACATCGTCTCATGACTGCACAATTGTCAGTTAAAGTAACGCAGCGCTGTATCTCAAAATATGGCCTGGTCAGGAAGGGGGGAAATCTTCTGGGGGCCGAGTGGTTTTTTAATTTGAAGGTTTTAGTAAACATTCCCTTGAGGTTTGGGTGATGTAAGATGGGCCTTACAAAATTGGTATTTATCGGACATTGTTCTAGAAGTGACCCAGTAAAGGTTAAAAAAAAAAAAAAAAAAAAATCAGGTCATCAGGAACCCCCCCCCCCCCCCCCCAAGTATCCACTGGGTAGCTTCTGGAAGGTTCTGGTTCCTTGCAAGACCTTCAGTCTCAGCATGCAGCATCTGTGTTGGACAGAAGTCAAGTCTAAGAACTACGATTTCTCTTATTAGGGGTTCCCGCATTGCATTGTGGGTTGTGACTGGGTGTGCCCCTGCCTGACTTTCCAAAAACTGATGCTATGCATAGTTCCCCCTATTGGAATTGTCCGGAAAGATGAACAGACATGGAGGTCCTATAACAGTAAACAAGCAGGTTGACTTTGAAGGAAACTATTCCAGAGAGAAGTCCGGAGGCGGACATCACTGAGCTCCTTCTCAAGCTGCCCCACCGATTAGGACTCCAATACTGCGAGTCACTCATTTGGAACAAGCATGCAGCCAGTGAGCGTGGAGGCAAGTCTGAACACCTGACCTGCAAAATTCCAGATCAGCAACTCGACGTATGGAAAGTCAGTGTGTCAACACGACAGCCAAGAAACCAAACCCCTCCGTAGAGTCCCTCAAAAGATTCTACAAACCTGAAAATGTAAATATTTCATCACCACTATACCCAAACCATCAAATCTTTATATTCTGCCCCAAAAACAGAGAAGGGGTTTGACTCTAATTTCAAGCTGTGAGGTAACACAGACAGTTTTTATTTCAGATCAATCAAGCTTTGTGTTTTCAATACATTACACCCCCTCCCCCTTCCCAAATTATGGAAACTGAACCCTTTAAACCCCAAATAAATGTTAAAGGTGAAGGACGGGTCTCCCAAAATAAAGCCGCGTGTGTTCAGAAAAAGGACTTTTCATTCAATTTAGTGTCTTTAGAAGGAGAAAGATGCTGCCAGGGGTGGCAGCACTGGTGCTCATATCTCCAAAATGTCACAATATTGGCACATGGCAAAATATTAAAGATGGCCATATCTCAGGTTACTGTCCCGTCATCTTCTAGCAGACGTTCAATCCTTCAAGGAGTCGTTCTTCATTAGGATGCGATCTGAAAGATGGAACAAGAGGTCAGAGCCAAAATCCTGCACCAGCTTGAAGAGTCATCGCCCTACGATATCAATCCCTGATTGGTGACAATCTCCACCTATTGCGTCACCACCAGCCATTTCCTGCTCCCTGATTGGTGACATTCACTGACTGTTCCCGGATATTCCCCTCCTAATGTGTGACTATCTGCCTCGACCAGTTACTGAGAGGTGTATTCTGTGAGCTGAGATAAGAGAAGAGATATCTGAAGCAACCTTCTATAATAGGCTTCCCTCTAAGACCTTTCCTGGAGAGAATGTCACAATGAGGGAGGTCTTGTCCTCTTGAGGTCTGCTCCTTGCCGGGGATTCTGAATCTGAGCTGACCTATGCTAGGACCTAAAAAGGAACAGAAAGGTGGCTACCCAGAAGGAAAATCACCAAGGAAACAGCTTAAGGAATCTGCTATGAGAAAGGCTACCCATAGGGAGAATCTTCAAAGAAAGGGTCTAAGGAATCTACACAGAGGGAGAATCTTCAAAGAAAGGGTCTAAGGAATCTACTATGAGATGGGCTACGCATAGGGAGAATCTCCATGGAAAGGGTCTAAGGAACCTACTAGGAGGGGCTACCCACAGGGAGAATCTACAAGGAAAGGGTCTAAGGAATCTACTAGGAGGGGCTACCCACAGAGAGAATCTCCAAGGAAAAGGTCTAAGGAATCGATTATGAGAGGGGATACCCACAGGGAGAATCTCCATGGAAAGGGTCTAAGGAACCTACTAGGAGGGGCTACCCACAGGGAGAATCTCCAAGGAAAGGGTCTAAGGAACCTACTAGGAGGGGCTACCCACAGGGAGAATCTCCATGGAAAGGGTCTAAGGAATCTACTATGAGATGGGCTACACATAGGTAGAATCTCCATGGAAAGGGTCTAAGGAATCTACTAGAGGGGCTACCCACAGGGAGAATCTCCAAGGAAAGGGTCTAAGAAATCGATTATGAGAGTGGATACCCATAGGGAGAATCTCCATGGATAGGGTCTAAGTAATCTACTAGGAGGGGCTACCCATAGGGAGAATCTCCAAGAAAAGGATCTAAAGGAATCTACTAGGAGAGGCTATCCACAGGGAGAATCTCCAAGGAGAGGGTCTAAGGAATCGATTACGAGAGGGGATACCCATAGGGAGAATCTCCAATGAAAGGTTCCAAGGAATTTATTATGAGATGGGCTACCGACTGGGAGAGTCTCAATGGAAAGGGTCAAAAGGAATCTACTATGAGAGATGGCTACCCATAGGGGACTCTCTAAAGAAAGGGTTAAGGAATCCACTATGAGAGGTGGCTACCTAGAGGGAGAATCTCCAAGTTCAAGGAATCTGCTATGGGAGGCAACTACTAGGGTTGGGCTTCATTCGAGTCGAACATGGGCCATTTGTGTGTCTGGCGAACACACGAACGGTAAGGGCGTTCGGCGGGCTGTTTGCCCTCCACATCCCACAATACACGGTGCCCTGACAGTGCATTGTGATTGGCCAAAGCAATGCACCTGACTACAGGAGTGTTTTTTTTTCTTTTTTGGGGGGGGTAGCAGTGGCGGCGGACATCAGGATTAATGTTGGATCTAGTTTGGGGGACATTTTATAAAATGTTTTTGATAAAGGACTTGTCAAAGACCGTCTCCTGTCATTGTAACACTACACCTTTTTTTTGTGAATGGGTATTGATACCACGTACCCCACATTCATATGCACATAGGTGGAGGGCCGGGATCTGGGGTCCCCCCTTGTTAAAGGGATCTTCCAGATTCTGATAAGCCCCCCACAACCACCAGCCAGGGTTGTGGGAAAGAGGCTCACTTTTGTAGCCATCAACATGAGGGATAAGGTGCTTTGAGGGGGGGAGCCCTCCTGCCCCAAAGCACACTCTCCCCCCATGTTGAGGGTATGCAGCCTGGTATGGTTCAGGAGGGGGGAGTTTGCTCATCTCCCCCCCTTCCCTGTCCTGCCAGGCTGCATGTTTGGATAAGGGTCTGGTATGGTGAAGAAAAGCAAAAACAGGGCGCACTCTCTTCATGCATGCTGGGAGCTGTATTTATGTTCTGTGAGCACATGGGCCCAGCATCTTTCCCTGGAGAGGATTGCACCCAGCCAGGCTGAAGGCAGGCTTGCCTTGCCTGGAACTTATTGCCATGTGGGCCTCAGGTGGGCGACCCGAGGACCTTAGTTTAGAAAGAGTGACCCTAGTTCTACAGTAAGCTGACTGAGGGGAGCGGTCTGCCAGAGATCTGTCTGGTGTCACTGGAGAGTCGCTTGTAAGATTGGAAGGAGGCTGCCATCCTGTCCTTGGACTTGTGAGTACAGACTCTGAGGGACTCTGAGGGATCTTGGTGACTCTGTGCTCTGCTACCCCTCTGGAGCTTGATAGTCATCATGGGTCTGAGAAAAAGGAACACTGGCTGGTGTTCTGAAGAGCTTGTCCAACTGTTGCTATTGCATAGGACTTTGCTCACTCCCAAACTACTTGTTGCTACCATTTAAAGAGAGGTCTGCTATCGGCTTTCAGCCAGGACTTCAACAGCGATCGATTAAGAGATCAGCTAGATGTCCTCAGTGTGAATAGTTTTAAATTTGGAGTATCCTGCGAAATTCCCCATCCCTATCCCCAGTTCTACAATAAGACTCCAAAAACAACATCCCCTAGACTGGTCATTGGAGACAACGAGCGAAAGTGTCTGTGCACCTGGCTGTGCAAAAATACTTTGTAACTGGCTACAGGGCAAAGCAAGGGGAGACCTGGGAAATAAAATACAAATGGTTTCTCTGGGGGTGGCGCTACACTACTATGGGAGGTGGCCACCCAGAGGGATCATCTCTAAGGAAAGGGTCTAAGGAATCTCCTAAGAGAGGTGGCCACTCAGATGGATCATCTCTAAGCCAAGCATCCAAGGAATCTGCTGTGGGAAGTGGTCTCTCTATCTCTCCCCCCCCCCCCCCCCCCCAGAAAGGTTTGTACCTAGAGGAAACATCTATAAGGAAAGGGTCTACAGAATCTACTATAACATGTGGCTACCCAGATACAGCATCTCTAAGAAGAGGGCCTAAGGAATCTACTATAAGCGAAGTCTACCCAGATGGATTATCTCTAAGGTAAAGGCCCAAGAAATCTGCTATGGGAGGTGGCTACCCAAAGTAACACTTTCTCCAGAAGAACCAGGAAGGTCTTTACCTAGAGAAGTATTTCTAAAGGAATGAAATCTGCTATGAGAGGTGGCTATTCAGATGGATCATCTCTAAGGAAATGGTCTAAGGAATCTGCTGTGGGAAGATTGTTTTCTCTCTCTCCCCAGCCCCCAAAAGGTTTGTACCTAGAGCAAGCATCTCTAAGGAAAGGATCTACAGAATCTACTAGAACATGTCGCTACCCAAATACAGCATCTCTAAGAAGAGGGCCTAAGGAATCTACTATAGGTGAAGTCTACCCAGATGGAGCATCTCTAAGGTAAAGGCCCAAGAAATCTGCTATGGAAGGTTGCAACCCAAAGTAACACTTTCTCCAGAAGAACCAGGAATGTCTTTACCTAGAGGAAGTAAGTATTTCTAAAGGAATGGAATCTGCTATGAGAGGTGGCTCCTCAGATGGATCATCTCTAAAGAAAGAGTCTATTGAACCTGCTGTGGGAAGCTCGTTCTCTCTCTCTCTCCTCCCCCAGAAAGGTTTGTACCTAGAGAAAGCATCTCTAAGGAAAGGGTCTACAGAATCAACTATAACATGTGGCTACCCAGATACAGCATCTCTAAGAAGAGGGCCTAAGGAATCTACTATAAGCGAGGTCTACCCAGATGGATCATCTCTAAGGAAAGGGCCCAAGAAATCTGCTATGGGAGGTGGCTACCCAAAGTAACACTTTCTCCAGAAGAACCAGGAAGGTCTTTACCTAGAGGAAGTATTTCTAAAGGAATGGAATCTGCTATGAGAGGTGGCTACCCAGAGGAGCCACCTCTATAAGAATCAGGAAAGGGTTTACCCAGATAGAGCATCTTCAGAGGGGTACACTATGTGAAGAGTGTCCAGGAGAATGGACTTTGCCTGGAGGCCTCATTACTCAACATTAAAAGGTCTGGTGATTGCTCTTACATATATCAATTTTAAAAGGTTCTATTTCTATTGAGTAGCTTCTATTTGCAATTAGGGACACCAACAAATGTCCTCAGAGGGACACAATCACACGAACTGCTACTAGAAGGCCTGGAACAGTTTGCTATTTTTTGGAATCTTGAGTATCCTGTGTCCTAATTCTACTCTATCAAGTTTGTTAGTGACTGGTCCCCAACTGTGCTTTTCCCCCAGCACAAGCCAAGGATCCACCTGTAATTGTTAGAGTTGGACCTAAAGGCGTTTTTTTTTTTTGCTTCATTTTTGTATAAGGGGGGGGGGGGGGGGGTTATAACTTCTGTCAGTTTTTTGCCACTTGAGTCTCAATATGGAGATTTCCCTTCATTTGCTGTTCCATACACCAAAAAAGGAAGTGAGAGGAAATCCCTGGTTGTCACCAGAACTAGTGTCACCATTGGATGATTGTCCCTCTATTCCTGTTCTGGTGACAACCCAAAATTTGGTACTTTCTTACACTTTTAGTCTTGATGGTAACAGTCACCAGAACAGAGATGGTGAATCTCCAACATGAGGATACAGACAGCAATAAAAACCTGAGAAAATCATCTGAATGACCCCCCCCCACTGTACAAATTCAGACATACAATAAAATAAAAGAATGCACAGCAAGTACACTCACAGGCTAGGTGCAAGGGCTCCCAGAGAAGGACCTGGGGATCCAGCAACTTTAGGGATATCCTCGATTTGGGTATGAGCCCGGAGCTCCAGGAAATGATGCTGATGGCCCCCACTGACCGGGTGGCACTGAACCCCAGGGTACAGATGACGGAGCACCAGTGCCAGGGACTGGAAATGGAGGAGTAGATGGATATGGTAAATTAGGCTGTGAGGGGTACTGCCCACCCTGGGATCCCCAAGCCCACCCAGGCCCACCAGGTGAGGGGCCTGTATGACCAGACTGACCATAAGGGTCAGATGGAGATGGATATGGTTGACCAGAAGGGTTAGGATATGAACCTGGCATCCCACCAGGTCCCATTGGCCCTGAAGGGTAAGGATATTGCCCAGGTGCTCCTGGTTGCTGTGGGCCAGATGGGGCTCCTGGTTGCTGTGGGCCAGATGGGGCTCCTGGATAGTGGCCAGATGGGGCTCCTGGTTGTTGTGGGCCAGAAGGGGCTCCTGGATAAGAGCCAGATGGGGCTCCTGGTTGCTGTGGGCCAGAAGGAGCTCCTGGATAAGAGCCAGATGGGGCTCCTGGTTGCTGTGGGCCAGAAGGAGCTCCTGGATAAGACCCAGATGGGGCTCCTGGTTGCTGTGGGCCAGAAGGAGCTCCTGGATAGTGGCCAGATGGAGCTCCTGGTTGCTGTGGGCCAGATGGGGCTCCTGGATAAGGACCAGATGGGGCTCCTGGATAGGGACCAGATGGGGCTCCTGGTTGCTGTGGGCCAGAAGGGGCTCCTGGATAAGGTGCTCTGGGGTCTGACCCAGCTGGAGCCCCTGGATAGGGTGCTGAGGGATATGGGGCATTTGGTGCAGGCTGCTGTCCAGCAGGGGCTCCTGGATAGGGTCCAGAGGGATATGGCACATTTGGTTGGGTTGGCTGCTGCCCAGGTGCTGCTCCTGGATAAGGCCCGCTGGGTGCAGATGGGGCACTTGGCTGGGGTCCGGATGGGTAGGTCTGTGGTGGTGCACTAGGCTGAGCTCCACCTCCGGCATAGGATCCTCCTTGGCCTTGTCCATAAGCAGCTGTGCCTGGGGCAGAAGGGGCTCCGGGAGTGGAACCCCAGGGATTGGATCCAGACCAGGCTCCTGGTTGCTGAGCGTCTCTAGGGTTGTTTACGGT
>CATNWA010017121.1:22500-97500 GCA_951230385.1 Staurois parvus | reverse complement strand
TCACGCTCAATCATGGAGGGGGAGCAGATTCCGCACTCAGTCACGGAGGGGGAGGAGAATCCGCGCTCAGTCACGGAGGGGGAGGAGATTCCGCGCTCAGTCACGGAGGGGGAGGAGATTCCGCGCTCAGTCACGGAGGGGGAGGAGATTCCGCGCTCAGTCACGCAGGGGGAGGAGATTCCGCGCTCAGTCACGCAGGGGGAGGAGAATCCGCGCTCAGTCACGGAGGGGGAGGAGATTCCGCGCTCAGTCACGGAGGGGGGAGGAGATTCCTCGCTCAGTCACTTGTGTGTGTAAATGTCAATGAGCTGTTGAGCTTTGTGAACAATGGATACAATCAGAAATATGTCGCCTTACCGAGAATTCATCGTCTCCAGACATTGTACTGAAAGAGAAAAACAGATGAAATGTTGTTAGTGATGTTTGTAAATTTCAATAATACAAAATAAATAGACATGATGATGGGCACAGCGGGGGTACAGACCCGGGAACACAGGGATGGTGGGAACCCCTCATAATGGGCACAGCGGGGGTACAGACCCGGGAACTCAGCACAGGGATGGTGGGAACCCCTCATAATGGGCACAGCGGGATTACAGACCCAGGAACTCAGCACAGGGATGGTGGGAACCCCTCATAATGGGCACAGCGGGATTACAGACCCAGGAACTCAGCACAGGGATGGTGGGAACCCCTCATAATGGGCACAGCGGGATTACAGACCCGGGAACTCAGCACAGGGATGGTGGGAAGCCCTCATAATGGGCACAGCGGGGGTACAGACCCGGGAACTCAGCACAGGGATGGTGGGAAGCCCTCATAATGGGCACAGCGGGATTACAGACCCGGGAACTCAGCACAGGGATGGTGGGAACCCCTCATAATGGGCACAGAAGGAGTGCAGACCCGGGAACTCAGCACAGGGATGGTGGGAACCCCTCATAATGGGCACAGCAGGCGTACAGACCCGGGAACTCAGCACAGGGATGGTGGGAACCCTCATAATGGGCACAGCGGGCGTATAGACTTGGGTCCCTCCCCTTAAATTATCAACCCCCGTTATTGATAAATGATGCACGGCTCGGATATGATGCAATCATGTAAAATCCTGGTGCCTGTGCAGTTCTTGGCTCTCTTGAGAAATGCCTGACACAGATCAGCCCCCTGCTGCAGTCTCTCACCTTGTGACTTGTTACAAAGTTACAATGTACAGTCTGATCACTGGGGGAGGGGAGACTGAGGAAATGATTCTTCTTCCTTCTACGAAGTTACAATGTACAGTCTGATCACTGGGGGAGGGGAGACTGAGGAAATGATTCCTCTTCCTTCTTCAAAGTTACAATGTACAGTCTGATCATATCCGCAGTGAGCTGTCAGTAGGCGGCAGGCAGAGGGACTGATGAGGAACGATCCGGCTCATTCCTCATCTCTTCTATTTACTATAAATGGAGACCGAAGTCCACAAGATACCCGACCAGCTGAACCCGTTCCTGTGTGCCGACCGCATTCCATCTCCGGGGACAATCCACATTTACATATCCAGGCTCCTCGCACAGGTGTAGCGGCTCCTCCCCTTCAGTCTTGCACAGGTGTACCGGCTCCTCCCCTTCAGTCTGGCACAGGTTTGTAGCGGCTCCTCCCCTTCAGTTTGGCACAGGTGTAGCGGCTCCTCCCCTTCAGTCTGGCACAGGTGTAGCGGCTCCTCCCCTTCAGTCTGGCACAGGTGTAGCGGCTCCTCCCCTTCAGTCTGGCACAGGTGTAGCGGCTCCTCCCCTTCAGTCTGGCACAGGTGTAGCGGCTCCTCCCCTTCAGTCTGGCACAGGTGTAGCGGCTCCTCCCCTTTAGTTGTGCACAGGTGTAGCGACTCCTCCCCTTCAGTCTTGCACAGGTGTAACGGCTCCTCCCCTTCAGTCTTGCACAGGTGTAGCGGCTCCTCCCCTTCAGTCTTGCACAGGTGTAGCGGCTCCTCCCCTTCAGTCTTGCACAGGTGTAGCGGCTCCTCCCCTTCAATCTTGCACAGGTGTAGCAACGCCTCCCCTTCAGACTTGCACAGGTGTAGTGACTCCTCCCCTTCAGTCTTGCACAGGTGTAGTGGCTCCTCCCCTTCAGTCGTGCACAGGCTCCTCCCCTTGACTGGAATGGCTTCCTCTGATGTCACTGCACACTGGGAGCTTCTCACAATGTGCATTAGAAGCTGCAGCCAGTCAGACAGAGCTCCGCCTCAATTCCTGGCTGAAGGACATCCAGCATCATCTAGCACTTCCCTCCCCAGCCTGACTTTCACTGGCCCCGCCCCTTTCATCCATTGGATTTCAGTTCTTTCAATCATGGAGGCTCGGCATCACATGTGGGCGTTACTTACATCCTGCCTAGGAACGCCCACTCCTCCAGACTGACACCCACCCATCAAGGATTTTTTTATATTTGCATAACTCCTCCCACTGCTTGCATCAGAACTCCTGAGAGGTGTACTGTGGCCGGGTGCTGGGATGTTTTCAGCAAGCTATGTACAGCCCCCTGCCAGCTCCTAATACCAGCCACGATCTGCCTGCATTGCATAGAGAAGCACAGAGACCCAGTGATGACATAAAGCAACCTTCATACGTGTGCGCTGCTCCCGGTACAATGGCGCAGCTCGCAATAAAGCTCGGTAGATTTGGTATCACAGTCCCCGAGTCCTGAAATGACAGCTTCCATCGGAGGCTTCTCAGGGATTTGCTTCACTTATTCCCCACCAATGATGAACATCAGGATGGCCATGTGAGGTGCAGCAGAAGGTGAATGGATGGCTCCATAGACGATGGTTGTAGGAGAGATCGCAGTGAACCGACACGGGGAGCTGGATTTTCCGGTTATTTGGGTGGGGAGCTCCAGGTCACATGTATCTTCCATTTCTGGAGTGATCCTGCTTCCTGGAATCAGAGTGACAGGTACTCTTCACTGCTCATGATCAGGAGCCAGTGGGACTGGCTCTCCATCATGTGACCACTGGGACAGCCAATCACAGTGCTCATGTGACCAGTCAGTCCTCCCCCTCCCCCAAACCTGATGACCTTGGTACAACAATGTCAGAATTGGGCGGTAGGGGGCTAGACCAGAATGCACTGCATCATCTCCCCCCCCCCCCCCCCCCCATTCTGCCTCCCAACACAAATCCCCCCAAATCACAACTCCTAGCCAGGGGCGGACTGACCATTTGGAAACTCTGGCACTGACCGAGGGCCCGGGGTCAGTAGGGGGCCCCATGAGATGCCCCTGGTACCTTTTTCATAGGCTTTTTTGAATTTGGGCAAGGACACAGGGGCCCCATGATCCCCTATTGCCCGGGGGCCCCATGAGTTGTCAGTCCGCCCCTGCTCCTAGCACCCCTCTATATCTCCCCTTTCTAGAACAATTCTTACCCCCTGCCTCAGGTCCCAGCAGAGCCCTGTGCATGCGCAAACACAGAGCAGGTATAGAAGAGCGCACCGTGCTGTGTCTGCACATGTGCGGGTGTCCCGCAGGGCTCTGTTGGGACCAGAAGGCCAGGCACAGCCCTTCACATGCTCCAGAATAGTAAGGATGGAGGTGCAGAAGAGGGGGGGGGGGGGGCAAAGGAAAGGGGACTAAAATTTCGATTTAATGAGGGAGATTCAGGGGCAGTGAAACAACGGATCAACGACTTATTTTTACCGCCCTCTGGCCGCCTGTGTGTATGAGCCTTAACAGTCAATATGCTCAATGACAGTTATTATTATTCTTAGGATACAAGATTATTAGTATTGATATTATAGGATACAAGATATTAATAATCATACATTTGCTATACAAGATTATTATTAGATACAATATTAACAATAAACATATCTTGTGTCATAATAATAGTAATAGAGGTAATAATAATATTAATCATCATAATAATAATAAAACCACCACAACAATGCAACATTTTATTATTATTACCACTATTACTTTTATTATTATGATACAAGATATGTTTATTAATATTATTATTGTAATCTTGTATTAACATATAATAGAAAATGTATTATAAATCTTGTATCATAATAGTGGTAATAATAATAAAATGTTGCATTGTTGTTGGTTTTATTATTATGATGATTAATATTATTATTACCTCTATTACTATTATTATGACACAAGATATGTTTATTGTTAATATTGTATCTAATAATGATAATAATCTTGTATTGTATAATAATATGATAGCAAATGTATGATTATTAATATCTTGTATCCTATAATATCAATACTAATAATCTTGTATCCTAATAATAATAATAAAAATGTAACAAAATGTTTTATTATTATGTGATACAAGATAACTAATACTATCATTTGTATCGTATGTTGTTTAATTTTTACAATGATATATGATACAATAATAATACAAATATCTTGTATCACATAATAACAACAACATATGATACCAAATCTAGTATTATGATGATCATCATGAATATCTTGTATCATATAATATAATAAAAAAGGCAATTTTGTATCGTTTAGTTTTACTAATACTATCATTAAGTGTTGTTGCCTGGTGACCACTTCTTGTTATCTCACATATATATTCTTATTATAGCCAATTTACCCCCCTAACTCCTCCCACAGTTCTTACACTACAGACAGTAATATACGGAAACGTGTGGATTGTTCCCGATTGGTGCGCTATTACTTTGTGGAACGTTTTGCCAAATGGTTAATGAAATATCGCAGTTTTTGTGGTGAAATTGGTCCCATAGGAATGAATGGCGGAATGTTCAAAGCTAGAGTGTGAGCTGACAAAAGCTAGAGTGTGAGCTGACAAATCAGAACATGATTTCTAAACTGCCATGACTCCCTCATCTTCCAGCCCACCTACACAAATCTTATAGCAAAACGTTCAGCTATCCCGGCTGCCACTAAAAATGTCACGGCTAAGCCATAGTCCTGAAAGTTTTCACAATATGACCATTTGTTTGCAACGCACGCCGCCCATTGACATTCATTGAAACTCCACTCTAGCCACCTCAAATTTGAAGGGCAATTTCTAAACGGAGACTGTGCCTTCATTTGTAATATTTCAGAGACATACTATACATCACAATGTAGGTCTGGGTCTTGTGATTCTCACAATATAAAGCTGTTCAACGTAGGATTTATAGTTTTTTAAACTACAACCGTCTGAAGATGGCAACGGCCAGTGAAGTGAGCAAGTTGGAGCAGTTTGTTTTTTAACCGCTCTTATCTGCCCTTGCTGTAGAGTGAGTTGCCATAGGAACCCAGGTTTGTGAGCAGGCAGCAGAGTGACAAGCCACTCCACCCAGTTACTCCCCCCACTCCAGTTGTAGACGACTGATGGAGGCAAGAACACTTCACACAATTTCCCCAGAAATTGGAGCTTTTCTAGTTATTATGATGATATGATATTGTATCATATAATAAAAAAAACATTTTGTCTCATTGTTGTTAGTTTTATTAATACTATTATTATTATTAGGATACAAGATATTTTTATTTAAAATCATTGTTGTATCGCATAATATATCTTGTATCATATAATAAATCTTGTATCCTAATAATAAAAAAACATTTTCGTTGTCTCGTTGTTGTTAGTTTTATTAATACTATTATTATTATTCGGATACAAGATATTTTTTATTAATATTGTTGTATCGCATAATAAATCTTGTATCATATAATAAAACCAACAACAACGAGACAAAATGTTTTTTTTTATCATGAATATTTTGTATCATATCATATCAATAATAAATAGACAATTTTGTATCGTTGTTGTTGGTTTTATTATATGATACAACAATAATATTAATAAAAAAAATATCTTGTATCCTAATAATAAAACTAACAACAAACGATACAAAAAGTTTTATTATTATCATGAATATTTTGTATCATATCATATAATAATAGACAATTTTGTATCGTTGTTGTTAGTTTTTATTATTAGGATACAACAGATATTTTTATTAATATTATTGTTGTATCATATAATAAAACCAACAACAACGATACAAAATTGTCTATTATTATATGATATGATACAAAATATTCATGATAATAAAAAAACATTTTGTCTCGTTGTTGTTGGTTTTATTATATGATACAAGATTTATTATGCGATACAACAATATTAATAAAAATATCTTGTATCCTAATAATAATAATAGTATTAATAAAACTAACAACAACGAGACAAAATGTTTTTTTATTATTAGGATACAAGATTTATTATATGATACAAGATATATTATGCGATACAACAATGATTTTAATAAAAATATCTTGTATCCTAATAATAAAACTAACAACAACGATACAAAATTGCCTATTATTATATGTTATGATACAAAATATTCATGATAATAATAAAAACTACATTTTGGATCCTATGTTATTATTACTATTATGTGATACAAGATTTTTTTTATCATTCATTATTTTTTTTTTTTACTATTATCATAATTATGACACAGAATTTATATCGCACCAACAGTTTGCTCAGCGATGATCAAAGTCAAGTTATTATTGAACAAACAGTACCAGCAGCAAAGCGCAACAGCTCACAGCAACCAATCAGAACTCACTTTACTGGAATGAAAGAAGCACTAGGATTGGGGATTGGGGATTGGGGATTGGGGATTGGGGGGGGGGGGGGGTCGCTGTGCTTTGAAGTTGTATGGAGAGAAGCATAGTGACCGGGCTTGCAATGTGGGACAGTCTGTCGATGGTTAAAATAAATATATACATGTATCTATCTATCTATCTATATATATATATATATGCACACATACAGACACACACACATACATACATACATACATACATACAGACAGACACACACACATACAGACACACATACATACATACAGACACACATACATACAGACAGACATACACACGCACACACATACATACACACGCACACACATACATACATACGCACACACACATACAAACACACACTGCCTTCATTTTGTACAGCGCCGTGTACACTGTTGGTGCCATATGACCCCGTATAATCGCACACAGTATATATGGGGCCGGGACGAAGTCGCTGTATTACGTGATGGAACTTGACGCCCCCCGCGCTGTTACCCCCCCCCCCTTTGTATTATAGATGATGAAAGTCGCCAGCTGCAGAGGACAGGCGGGGAGGTGGGAAGGAGTACGACGGAAGAAAGTCCAGCTCTCTGACAACCGTCCCCGTGCCTCTGACAACTCGGCGAGAAGTAGATGGCGTGATCACGGAATGATCACGTCAGGCGGAAAGTGTGGCGAAGTGGCGGTGAAGTTTGCCGGCAGCGATCCGCCATCGGCGTAGACGGTCAGACGTACCTCTAGGCGGATTGTGGTCGTCTCAGTGCAGCCGGGGGTCTCCGAGCCGAGAGAGAGAGAAAGGGATCCTCCCAGGAAGAGGAAGCTTTCTACCATCACCCAGCCCAGGTTCAAAGGCTGAATGACAGTCACACCCAGCACCCGCTCACTGCTACAGGAATGCAGACCCAGCAACAGGCACACATGAACTCGGGGGAGGAAACCGGAGAGGAGATCCACCAACTGCATGGAGGAGATCAATGATCGCCAGGGTGCAGCACACACTCCTCCAACAGATGACATAGCAAGATCTCCTCCAACATGGAAGGAAGGTTTCAAGAGTTCAGAAATCAGTAATGCAGAGTGCAGGGATCAGTAGTATGTAATGCAGAGTGCAGGGATCAGTAGTATGTAATGCAGAGTGCAGGGATCAGGAGTATGTAATGCAGAGTACAGGGATCAGTGGTATGTAATGCAGAGTGCAGGGATCAGTAGTATGTAATGCAGAGTGCAGGGATCAGTAGTATGTAATGCAGAGTGCAGGGATCAGGAGTATGTAATGCAGAGTGCAGAGATCAGGAGTATGTAATGCAGATTGCAGGGATCAGTGGTGTGTAATGCAGAGTGCAGGGATCAGTGGTATGTAATGCAGAGTGCAGGGATCAGTAGTATGTAATGCAGAGTGCAGGGATCAGGAGTATGTAATGCAGACTACAGGGATCAGTAGTATGTAATGCAGAGTGCAGGGATCAGGAGTATGTAATGCAGAGTGCAGGGATCAGGAGTATGTAATGCAGACTACAGGGATCAGTAGTGTGTAATGCAGAGTGCAGGGATCAGGAGTATGTAATGCAGATTGCAGGGATCAGTGGTGTGTAATGCAGAGTGCAGGGATCAGGAGTATGTAATGCAGAGTGCAGGGATCAGCAGTATGTAATGCAGAGTGCAGGGATCAGTAGTATGCAATGCAGAATGCAGGGATCAGAAGTCAGTAATGCAGAGTGCAGAGATCAGCGGTATGTAATGCAGAGTGCAGGGATCAGTAGTATGTAATGCAGAGTGCAGGGGTCAGTAGTATGTAATGCAGAGTGCAGGGATCAGGAGTATGTAATGCAGAGTGCAGGGGTCAGTAGTGTGTAATGCAGAGTGCAGGGATCAGTAGTATGTAATGCAGAGTGCAGGGATCAGTAGTATGTAATGCAGAGTGCAGGGATCAGTGGTGTGTAATGCAGAGTGCAGGGGTCAGTAGTATGTAATGCAGAGTGCAGGGATCAGTGGTATGTAATGCAGAGTGCAGGGATCAGTAGTATGTAATGCAGAGTGCAGGGATCAGCGGTATGTAATGCATAGTGCAGGGATCAGCGGAATGTAATGCAGAGTGCAGGGATCAGGAGTATGTAATGCAGAGTGCAGGGATCAGGGGTATGTAATACAGAGTGCAGGGATCAGTAGTAAGTAATGCAGAGTGCAGGGATCAGTAGTATGTAATGCAGAGTGCAGGGATCAGTAGTGTGTAATGCAGAGTGCAGGGATCAGTAGTGTAATGCAGAGTGCAGGGATCAGGAGTATGTAATGCAGAGTGCAGGGATCAGTAGTGTGTAATGCAGAGTGCAGGGATCAGTAGTAAGTAATGCAGAGTGCAGGGATCAGTGGTATGTAATGCAGAGTGCAGGGATCAGTAGTGTGTAATGCAGAGTGCAGGGATCAGGAGTATGTAATGCAGAGTGCAGGGATCAGGAGTGTGTAATGCAGAGTGCAGGGATCAGTAATGTGTAATGCAGAGTGCAGGGATCAGGGGTGTGTAATGCAGAGTGCAGGGATCAGGAGTATGTAATGCAGAGTGCAGGGATCTGTAGTAAGTAATGCAGAGTGCAGGGATCAGTGTGGTGTGTAATGCAGAGTGCAGGGATCAGGAGTATGTAATGCAGAGTGCAGGATCAGTGGTGTGTAATGCAGTGCAGGGATCAGGAGTATGTAATGCAGGGCAGTGCAGGGATCAGTGGTGTGTAATGCAGAGTGCAGGGTGTGTAATGCAGAGTGCAGGGATCAGTAGTAATGCAGAGTGCAGGGATCAGTGGTATGTAATGCAGAGTGCAGGGATCAGTGGTATGTAATGCAGAGTGCAGGGATCAGTAGTATGTAATGCAGAGTGCAGGGATCAGTGGTATGTAATGCAGAGTGCAGGGATCAGTAGTATGTAATGCAGAGTGCAGGGGATCAGTGGTATGTAATGCAGAGTGCAGGGATCAGTAGTATGTAATGCAGAGTGCAGGATCAGTGTATGTAATGCAGAGTGCAGGGATCAGTGGTATGTAATGCAGAGTGCAGGATCAGTAGAGTATGTAATGCAGAGTGCAGGGATCAGTGGTGTGTAATGCAGAGTGCAGGATCAGGAGTATGTAATGCAGAGTGCAGGGATCAGTAGTATGTAATGCAGCAGTGCGGGATCAGTAGTATGTAATGCAGAGTGCAGGGATCAGTAGTAAATGCAGCAGAGTGCAGGGATCAGTAGTATGTAATGCAGAGTGCAGGGATCAGTAGTATGTAATGCAGAGTGCAGGGATCAGTAGTATGTAATGCAGAGTGCAGGGATCAGTAGTATGTAATGCAGAGTGCAGGGATCAGTAGTATGTAATGCAGAGTGCAGGGATCAGTAGTATGTAATGCAGAGTGCAGGGATCAGTAGTATGTAATGCAGAGTGCAGGGATCAGTAGTATGTAATGCAGAGTGCAGGGATCAGTAGTGTGTAATGCAGAGTGCAGGGATCAGTAGTATGTAATGCAGAGTGCAGGGATCAGTAGTATGTAATGCAGAGTGCAGGGATCAGTAGTATGTAATGCAGAGTGCAGGGATCAGTAGTATGTAATGCAGAGTGCAGTGGATCAGTAGTATGTAATGCAGAGTGCAGGGATCAGGGTGTGTAATGCAGAGTGCAGGGATCAGTAGTGTGTAATGCAGAGTGCAGGGATCAGGAGTATTAATGCAGAGTGCAGGGATCAGTAGTGTAATGCAGAGTGCAGGGATCAGTAGTGTGTAATGCAGAGTCAGGAGTATGCAGAGTGCAGGGATCAGTAGTGTGTAATGCAGAGTGCAGGGATCAGTGGTATGTAATGCAGAGTGCAGGGATCAGTAGTGTGTAATGCAGAGTGCAGGGATCAGGAGTATGTAATGCAGAGTGCAGGGATCAGGAGTATGTAATGCAGAGTGCAGGTATGTAATGCAGAGTGCAGGGATCAGGGTGTGTAATGCAGAGTATCAGTAATGCAATGAGTGCAGGGATCAGTGGTATGTAATGCAGAGTGCAGGATCAGTGTGTGTAATGCAGAGTGCAGAGTGCAGGCAGAGTGCAGGGTCAGTGGTGTAATGCAGAGTGCAGGGATCAGTAGTATGTAATGCAGAGTGCAGGGATCAGTGGTGTGTAATGCAGAGTGCAGGGATCAGGAGTATGTAATGCAGAGTGCAGGGATCAGTGGTGTGTAATGCAGAGTGCAGGGATCAGTGGTGTGTAATGCAGAGTGCAGGGATCAGTAGTATGTAATGCAGAGTGCAGGATCAGTGGTATGTAATGCAGAGTGCAGGGATCAGTGGTATGTAATGCAGAGTGCAGGGATCAGTAGTATGTAATGCAGAGTGCAGGGATCAGTAGTATGTAATGCAGAGTGCAGGGATCAGTGGTATGTAATGCAGAGTGCAGGGATCAGTAGTATGTAATGCAGAGTGCAGGGATCAGTGGTATGTAATGCAGAGTGCAGGGATCAGTAATGCATAGTAATGCGGAGAGTGCAGAGTGCAGGGATCAGTGAGTATGTAATGCAGAGTGCAGGGATCAGGGGTATGTAATGCAGAGTGCAGGGATCAGTGGTGTGTAATGCAGAGTGCAGGGATCAGTGGTGTGTAATGCAGAGTGCAGGGATCAGTGCAGAGTGCAGGGATCAGTGTATGTAATGCAGAGTGCAGGGATCAGTGGTATGTAATGCAGAGTGCAGGGGTCAGTAAAGCAGAGTGCAGGGATCAGTAGTATGTAATGCAGAGTGCAGGGATCAGTGTGTGTAATGCAGAGTGCAGGGATCAGTAGTGTGTAATGCAGAGTGCAGTGATCAGGTATGTAATGCAGAGTGCAGGGATCAGGAGTATGTAATGCAGAGTGCAGGGATCAGTAGTATGTAATGCAGAGTAGGGATCTGTAGTAAGTAGTGCAGAGTGCAGGGGTCAGTGTGGTGTGTAATGCAGAGTGCAGGGATCAGTGTGGTGTGTAATGCAGAGTGCAGGGATCAGGAGTATGTAATGCAGAGTGCAGGGATCAGGAGTATGTAATGCAGAGTGCAGGGATCAGTGGTGTGTAATGCAGAGTGCAGGGATCAGTGGTGTGTAATGCAGAGTGCAGGGATCAGTGGTGTGTAATGCAGAGTGCAGGGGTCAGTAGTATGTAATGCAGAGTGCAGGGATCAGGGAGTATGTAATGCAGAGTGCAGGGGTCAGTAGTGTGTAATGCAGAGTGCAGGGATCAGTAGTATGTAATGCAGAGTGCAGGGATCAGTGGTGTGTAATGCAGAGTGCAGGGGTCAGTAGTATGTAATGCAGAGTGCAGGGATCAGTGGTATGTAATGCAGAGTGCAGGGATCAGTAGTATGTAATGCAGAGTGCAGGGATCAGCGGCGGTATGTAATGCAGAGTGCAGGGATCAGGAGTATGTAATGCAGAGTGCAGGGATCAGGGGTATGTAATACAGAGTGCAGGGATCAGTAGTAAGTAATGCAGAGTGCAGGGATCAGTAGTAAGTAATGCAGAGTGCAGGGAGGGATCAGTAGTATGTAATGCAGAGTGCAGGGATCAGTAGTGTGTAATGCAGAGTGCAGGGATCAGGAGTATGTAATGCAGAGTGCAGGGATCAGTAGTATGTAATGCAGAGTGCAGGGATCAGTAGTAAGTAATGCAGAGTGCAGGGATCAGTAGTATGTAATGCAGAGTGCAGGGATCAGTAGTATGTAATGCAGAGTGCAGGGATCAGTAGTGTGTAATGCAGAGTGCAGGGATCAGGAGTGTGTAATGCAGATGGCAGGGATCAGTGGTGTGTAATGCAGAGTGCAGGGATCAGGAGTATGTAATGCAGAGTGCAGGGATCTGTAGTAAGTAATGCAGAGTGCAGGGTCAGTGGTGTGTAATGCAGAGTGCAGGGATCAGGAGTATGTAATGCAGAGTGCAGGGATCAGTAGTGTGTAATGCAGAGTGCAGGGATCAGTGGTGTGTAATGCAGAGTGCAGGGATCAGTAGTAGTGTGTAATGCAGAGTGCAGGGATCAGTAGTATGTAATGCAGAGTGCAGGGATCAGTAGTATGTAATGCAGAGTGCAGGGATCAGTGGTATGTAATGCAGAGTGCAGGGATCAGTAGTATGTAATGCAGAGTGCAGGGATCAGTAGTATGTAATGCAGAGTGCAGGGATCAGTAGTGTGTAATGCAGAGTGCAGTGATCAGGAGTATGTAATGCAGAGTGCAGGGATCAGGAGTGTGTAATGCAGATGGCAGGGATCAGTGGTGTGTAATGCAGAGTGCAGGGATCAGGAGTATGTAATGCAGAGTGCAGGGATCTGTAGTAAGTAATGCAGAGTGCAGGGGTCAGTGGTGTGTGTAATGCAGAGTGCAGGGATCAGGAGTATGTAATGCAGAGTGCAGGGATCAGTGGTGTGTAATGCAGAGTGCAGGGATCAGTAGTGTGTAATGCAGAGTGCAGGGATCAGTGGTGTGTAATGCAGAGTGCAGGGATCAGTGGTATGTAATGCAGAGTGCAGGGGTCAGTGGTATGTAATGCAGAGTGCAGGGGTCAGTGGTATGTAATGCAGAGTGCAGGGATCAGTGTTATGTAATGCAGAGTGCAGGGATCAGGAGTATGTAATGCAGAGTGCAGAGATCAGGAGTATGTAATGCAGAGTGCAGGGATCAGTAGTGTGTAATGCAGAGTGCAGGGATCAGTAGTGTGTAATGCAGAGTGCAGGGATCAGTAGTGTGTAATGCAGAGTGCAGGGATCAGGAGTATGTAATGCAGAGTGCAGGGATCAGTAGTATGTAATGCAGAGTGCAGAGATCAGTGGTATGTAATGCAGAGTGCAGGGATCAGTAGTAGTAATGCAGAGTGCAGAGATCAGTGGTATGTAATGCAGAGTGCAGAGATCAGGAGTATGTAATGCAGAGTGCAGAGATCAGTAGTGTGTAATGCAGAGTGCAGAGATCAGGAGTATGTAATGCAGAGTGCAGAGATCAGTAGTGTGTAATGCAGAGTGCAGGGATCAGTAGTGTGTAATGCAGAGTGCAGAGATCAGGAGTATGTAATGCAGAGTGCAGAGATCAGTAGTGTGTAATGCAGAGTGCAGGGATCAGTAGTGTGTAATGCAGAGTGCAGGGATCAGTAGTATGTAATGCAGAGTGCAGGGATCAGTAGTAAGTAATGCAGAGTGCAGGGATCAGTAGTGTGTAATGCAGAGTGCAGGGATCAGTAGTATGTAATGCAGAGTGCAGGGATCAGTAGTAAGTAATGCAGAGTGCAGGGATCAGTGGTATGTAATGCAGAGTGCAGGGATCAGTAGTAAGTAATGCAGAGTGCAGGGATCAGTAGTGTGTAATGCAGAGTGCAGGGATCAGTAGTATGTAATGCAGAGTGCAGGGATCAGTAGTAAGTAATGCAGAGTGCAGGGGTCAGTAGTATGTAATGCAGAGTGCAGGGATCAGTAGTAAGTAATGCAGAGTGCAGGGATCAGTAGTATGTAATGCAGAGTGCAGGGATCAGTAGTATGTAATGCAGAGTGCATGGATCAGTGGTATGTAATGCAGAGTGCAGGGATCAGTGGTATGTAATGCAGAGTGCAGGGATCAGTGGTATGTAATGCAGAGTGCAGGGATCAGTAGCCACCTGTCCAGCATTTTCCCCTCCCCGTACCGGTAGCAGCATGGAACCCGCCGTGCACATAGCGTGGGATCCAACATGCACTTGGCTTTAACTCTTGAGCTTCCATACTCCGTGTGCTAGGGGGCCAAGCTGTGGAGTAAGTGCAATGTGGTGACTTGCATGACACCCCTTCAGACCAGGCAGACGACAAAGTTTCAAAAGTTTTACTTATCTATGCAGAACTTCCCCAAATACTGTCAGTCGTCGTTCCTAATTCCCTGGTCCCTAAACTTATCCAGGCAATGTGTGCTGCCCCGGCTACCCACCAAGGTGAGTCCATGTGGTTACTGCATCCAACAGAGGCCTACTCCAGTAGATGGTGTCAGCACTCCAGTAGATGGTGTCAGCACTCCAGTAGATGGTGTCGGCACTCCAGTAGATGGTGTCAGCACTCCAGTAGATGGTGTCAGCACTCCAGGAAATGGTGTCAGCACTCCAGTAGATGGTGTCGGCACTCCAGTAGATGGTGTCGGCACTCCAGTAGATGGTGTCAGCACTCCAGTAGATGGTGTCGGCACTCCAGTAGATGGTGTCGGCACTCCAGTAGATGGTGTCGGCACTCCAGTAGATGGTGTCGGCACTCCAGTAGATGGTGTCGGCACTCCCAGTAGATGGTGTCGGCACTCCAGTAGATGGTGTCAGCACGAACCCCAAGTCTTGATGGCCGGCTGTTTCACTCTTGCACCTTATCAGGGTGTAGCTCTGTGGGGGAAACAACCAAGACCCTGGACCAAGGCAAGGCAACAGCAGCGACAGACCTCTACGACCAAGGGTGTACAAGGAGGGGGTACAGATAGATTGTAAGCTCCTGTGAGTTGGGGAATTATATCAGTGCTGCTCTACAATAATACATTGTGAGTTCAGCGTGCCGTGGTGATGTCCCTCAGGAGGCGGGTCCAAGACACCCTGTACTCATAGTGTGTCCTTATCCTTCCAGGTTCCTCTTTGGACTTTCTATACACTTTAACCCAATGACACTGAGCGCACATATATATATATATATACAGAGTCAGAGAGGTGGAAGGCCCACTTCCATGATGCTGCATATATACACTATATTGCCCCAAGTATTGGGCCCCAGCCTTTCCACACACATGACCTTTAATGGCCCCCCAGTCTTAGTCCGTAGGGTTCAATATTGAGTTGGCCCCGCCCTTTCCACACACATGACCTTTAATGGCCCCCCAGTCTTAGTCCGTAGGGTTCAATATTGAGTTGGCCCCGCCCTTTGCACCTATAACAGCTTCAACTCTTCTGGGAAGGCCCCCACAAGGTTTAGGAGGGTGTCTATGGGAAGGTTGGACCATTCTTCCAGAAGCACATTTGTCAGGTCAGGCACTGATGTCGGGGGAGGGGGCCTGGCTCGCAGTCTCCGCTCTAATTCATCCCAAAGGTGTTCTATGGGGTTGAGGTCAGGACTCTGTGCACTGTGCGCATGCGCTGACCCCACCCTGTCATGTGACGTGGCCTACCACTTGGTGGCTGAGTGGCTGTTGTTCCCAGTTGCTTCCACTTTGTTATAATCCCACTAACAGTTGAGCGTGGAATATTTAGTAGCCAGGAAATGTCACGGATGGACTTATTGCCCAGGTGGCCACCTATCACGGGACCACGCTTGGAGTCACTGAGCTCCTGAGAGCGACCCATTCTTTCACCAATGTTTGTAGAAGCCGTCTGCATGCCTAGGGGCTTGATTGTATACACCTGTGTCCATGGAGGGGATTGGAACACCCGAATCACATGATATGGAGGGGATTGGAACACCTGAATCACATGATATGGAGGGGATTGGAGCACCTGAATCACATGATATGGAGGGGATTGGAACACCTGAATCACATGATATGGAGGGGATTGGAACATCTGAATCACATGATATGGAGGGGGCAGGAACATCTGAATCACATGATATGGAGGAGATTGGAACATCTGAATCACATGATTGGGAGGGGATTGGGACACCTGAATCACATGATATGGAGGGGATTGGAACACCTGAATCACATGATTGGGAGGGGATTGGGACACCTGAATCACATGATTGGGGAGGGGATTGGAACACCTGAATCACATGATTGGGAGGGGATTGGGACACCTGAATCACATGATATGGAGGGGATTGGAACACCTGAATCACATGATTGGGAGGGGATTGGGACACCTGAATCACATGATGTGGAGGGGGCGGGGACAATACATGGGGCAGTATAGTTGTTGCTGGAAAGCTTGCTCAGACATGGATTTGTTTCTTAAAATTCCGCAAGAATCATACAATATCTTCAAATACAACCAGAACTTCCAGGACCCAACCAATAGATGGCGCTCCTGGCACCTTATTGCATGCTTTCCAGGCCTACATCCTCCTCTTTGTTGATGTTGGTGGTGCAGAGGGAGGGGTGCCAGTGACCAGAGCAGCCCCGCCGGCTAGCTGGAGGAGGTGTGGGGGAGGGGAATTGATCATGGCGATGGTCCAAGTGAATGGGTCGTTGTTGGACTGGATGAACGGTGCCACCATTGTGTGCAGGGAACACATTTCAGAACATCCGTGCAAGGCGGGGAACTGTGAAGCCAAACCCACTTTATTGGCCACTCCTCCAGGCAGCCCCTCAAGGTGCCCCATCCAAATGTTGCCTCGTCGTCAGCTAATGATAACAGATGGAATCAGAACGCAGGGGGAGGGGCCGCGCTAAAGTGAGATTAAAGGCAAAAACTAACAATCATGTCTGCACTTCCCGGCTCTGGAATGGTTCTGCCCGGCGTGGCCCCCCAATCCTCCTCCCCTGCCGGCGACCCTGGCCCCTCCCTCCTGCTGAGTGCCCCCAGAGAGAGCAGCTTACTATGGGGGCACCTGAGCAGGCTTGCTTCCGCTTCGGAAGCACTGGTTCATTGCTCTGTGTGTCCATTCATGCAGAGGCCCCGCCTCCTCCCTCTTCTCATTGGTTCACTGACTGGTTGGCAGTAGTCCATCCTTCCATCCATTTCTCCATCCATCCATGTCTCCATCCATCTATGTCTCCATCCATCCATCCATGTCACCATCCATCCATCCATGTCTCCATCCATCCATCCATCCATGTTCCTAATCATCCAGCCAGCCTTGTTTCCATCCATCCATGTCTCCATCCATCCATGTCTCCATTCATCCATCCATCCATCCATGCATGTCTCCATCCATGTCTCTATCCATCCATCCATCCATGTCTCTATCCATCCATCCATCCATCCATGTCTCCATCCATCCATGTCTCCATCCATCCATCCATGTCTCCATCCATCCATGTCTCCATCCATGCATCCATGTCTCCATCCATGTCTCCATCCATCCATCTCTCCATCCATCCATCCATGTCTCCATCCATTCATCCATGTCTCCATCCATCCATGTCTCCATCCATGTCTCCATCCATCCATGTCTCCTTCCATCCATCCATGTCTCCATCCATTCATCCATGTCTCCATCCATCCATGTCTCCATCCATGTCTCCATCCATCCATGTCTCCTTCCATCCATCCATGTCTCCATCCATTCATCCATGTCTCCATCCATCCATGTCTCCATCCATGTCTCCATCCATCCATGTCTCCATCCATCCATCCATCCATGTCTCCATCCATCCATCCATGTCTCCATCCATCCATCCATCCATGTCTCCATCCATCCATCCATGTTCCTAACCATCCAGCCAGCCTTGTTTCCATCCAACATCCATCCATGTCTCCATCCATCCATCCATCCATCCATGTATCCATCCATCCATCCATCAATAAATCTCTATCCATCCATCCATCCATCCATGTCTCCATCCATCCATGTCTCCATCCATCCATCCATCCATCCATCCATCCATCCATGTCTCCATCCATCCATGTCTCCATCCATCCATGTCTCCATCCATCCATGTCTCCATCCATCCATCCATCCATCCATGTCTCCATCCATCCATGTCTCCATCCATCCATGTCTCCTTCCATGTATCCATCCATGTCTCCATCCATCCATGTCTCCATCCATCCTTGCATGTCCCCATCCATCCATCCATCCATCCATGTCTCCATCCATGTCTCCATCCATCCATCCATGTCCCCATCCATGTCTCCATCCATCCATCTCTCCATCCATCCTTGCATGTCTCCATCCATCCATCCATGTCCCCATCCATCCATCCATCCATCCATGTCTCCATCCATCCATCCATCCATGTCTCCATCCTTGCATGTCTCCATCCATGTCTCCATACATCCATCCCTGTCTCCATCCTTGGGCAAGGACACAGGGGCCCCATGATTCCCTATTGCCCGGGGGCCCCTTGAGTTGTCAGTCCGCCCCTGGTTGGGTGAGAATAGACAGGCGGTCTGTGTCCATCCAACCGTCCCACAGAAGACAGCGGCAGTGTCTGTGTCCTCTCTGCAGTAGTGGACCTGTCACCCGCCTGCTCAGCGTGGATCAGCAGAGAGATCCCCCCCCCCCCACTGAGCAGGCGGATCCGCCTCGTCTGAAAGGGGCCTAAGGGCAGGTGATTCATGTAGCAGTTACTTCCTGGAATCCATCTGCTCTTACCTCAGGCATTGGCTGAGCTGAGAACCCTCCCTCCTCTCCTAAAGACTCCCAGGACCTTCCCAGCTGACAGGTCGTCCTCCCCAGGAGACTTGTGGCCCAGTGGGGATCCTTCCATCCAATACCTGCCTGCAGGTAGGCCCCCCTTTCTGGGGCCCCCCTCCCTGGGCCCCCCTCCCACACTCCAGCACCTTCTCTTAGCCCATCTTCCTCCTGGCTCCCCGGCTGCACAGGCTCTGCCACCTTTAAGGGTTGCCCTATCCATGGCCGGCCTCCTGCCTGGGGATTGGCCAAGTTCCCTTACACCTGCAAATCTGGGCCTCCTCCCCTCCTCCACCAGAAAATTCCAGCAGTTTATGGAAGGGTGGGAGGGCTCCAGAAACCCTGACTTGTAGAGCCCCCCCAGCCTGCCCCGAGGTGACATCTCCACTCCCCAGGCTGACTCCTCCCAGGCTGCTAACAAGCCTCTGACTCACAAAAATCCCATCTAGTCCAACTAGAGGGCGCTACATGAACACGACAAACGCAGAGCTGCACTCAGATCTGTGTGACCTCCAGACATGAAGGGGTTAATGGGTCTCAATGTACCAAAGCAGGACACGGAAGATACCATTTTCCTGAAACCACGGGGGGAGGGGGGGGAGTCACTCCTGCCAGAAGAACACAGATTGTTGCTAGCGGCTACAGCCGCCAATAATCACTTCCGAAAAATCCAACAAGCTGGCTGCACCCAATCCATACAACAATCCACGTGGGTGCAATCAGCCCACCCACAGATGGTTCAAATCTCGACTCAAACCATCTATGGCCGGCTCAAGGCACGCATCCCGCTCCTGGTGGTCCTGGCTTTGTACTGTACATACCCCCACCATGTTTTTCACCCACAATTTATCAAATTTTTTTAATACATACAAAAAAAAATTATATATATATATATAAACTATAATATGATAGCATATACAGTGGGCCAAAAAAGTATTTAGTCCCCACCAATGGTGCAAGTTCTCCCACTTACAGAGATGAGAGAGGCCTGTAATTGGCATCATAGGGAGACCTCAACTATGAGAGACAAAATGAGAAAACAAATCCAGACAATCTCATTGGCTGATCTGGAAAGAATTTATTTGCAAATTATGGTGGAAAATAAGTATTTGGTGAATATGAAAAGTTCATGTCAATACTTTGTTATATATCCTTTGTTGGCAATGACAGAGGTCAGACGTTTCCTGGAAGTCTTCACAAGGTTGGCACACACTGTTGCTGGTATGTTGGCCCATCCTCCATGCAGATCTCCTCCTCCATGCAGATCTCCTCTAGAGCAGTGATGTTTTGGGGCTGTCGCTGGGCAACACGGACTTTCAACTCCCTCCAAAGGTTTTCTATGGGGTTGAGATCTGGAGACTGGCTAGGCCACTCCAGGACCTTGAAATGCTTCTTACGAAGCCACTCCTTCGTTGCCCGGGCGGTATGTTTGGGATCATTGTCATGTTGGAAGACCCAGCCACGTTTCATCTTCAATGCCCTTGCTGATGGAAGGAGGTTTGCACTCAAAATCTCACGATACATGGCCTCATTCATTCTGTCCTGTACATGGATCAGTTGTCCTGGTCCCTTTGCGGAGAAACAGCCCCAAAGCATGATGTTGCCACCCCCATGCTTCACAGTAGGTATGGTGTTCTCAGCATTCTCTCTCCTCCAAACACGAGGAGTTGTGTTTCTACCAGACAGTTGTATTTTGGTTTCATCTGACCATATGACATTCTCCCAATCCTCTTCTGGATCATCCAAATGCTCTCTAGCAAACTTCAGACGGGCCCCGGACATGTACTGGCTTAAGCAGGGGGACACGCCTGGCACTGCAGGATCTGAGTCCCTGGCGGCGTAGTGTGTTACTGATGGTAGCCTTTGTTACGTTGGTCCCAGCTCTCTGCAGGTCATTCACTAGGTCCCCCCGTGTGGTCCTGGGATTTTTGCTCACCGTTCTTGTGATCATTTGGACCCCACGGGGTGAGATCTTGCGTGGAGCCCCAGATGGAGGGAGATTATCAGTGGTCTTGTATGTCTTCCATTTTCTAATTATTGCTCCCACGGTTGATTTGTTCACACCAAGCTGCTTGCCTATTGCAGATTCAGTCTTCCCAGCCTGGTGCAGGTCTACAATTTTGTTTCTGGTGTCCTTCGACAGCTCTTTGGTCTTCACCATAGTGGAGTTTTTGGAGTGTGACTGTTTGAGGTTGTGGACAGGTGTCTTTTATACTGATAACAAGTTCAAACAGGTGCCATTGATACAGGTAATGAGTGCAGGACAGAGGAGCCTCTTAAAGAAGAAGGTCCAGGTCTGTGAGAGCCAGAAATCTTGTTGTTTGTAGGTCACCAAATACTTATTTTCCACCATAATTTGCAAATCAATTCTTTCCAGATCAGCCAATGAGATTGTCTGGATTTGTTTTCTCATTTTGTCTCTCATAGTTGAGGTCTCCCTATGATGCCAATTACAGGCCTCTCTCATCTTTGTAAGTGGGAGAACTTGTACAATTGGTGGCGGACTAAATACTTTTTTGCCCCGCTGTAATAAAATAGAATTTTTTAAAATATAATAAAACATTTTTAAAAATCATAGAATATAATTAAAAATAATATAATGTAATAAAATACATTTTTTAAAAATTAAATATTTAAAAAAAAATCATAGTATATAATAAAAATAATATAATAAAATAATCTTAAAATATAACATCAACTATAAAAAGAAAATCATAAATAAAATATAATAAAAAATTATATAATAATTAAAAAATGTTTTTTAAAATCCTAAAATATAATAAAAATAATAGAATATAACAAAATCTTAAAATATAATACAAAATAAAAAGAAAATCATAAATATAATATAATAAAATATAATAAAAAATAACATTAAAAAAACATTTTTAAAAATCCTAAAATATAATATAATAAAATATAAAAATATAATATAAAAGTATAATAAAATATAAAAATATAATATAATAAAAATATACAAAGAAAATAATAAAATATAACGTAATAAAAAATTATAATAAAATGTAAACAAAAAAAATCATAAAATATATTTTAAAAAAAATATAAAAAAATATGATATAAAATATTTTTTTCGTTCTTCCTAATACAGTGTTCAGAGAAATCTGATTCTCCCGCCGCCTGGTGTAGATGAGCCTAGTAGGGGGGGGGGGGGTAGTGGTGGCTCAGAGGGGAGAGGAAATATTCTGTGGTTGAGTGCGGAGGGGTCTCTAAAGGTCAGCAATTCTCAGGAAGGAAATGGTCGTTCGATGACTCGATTTGTATAGATGACTGGAATCCCGGGCCGGCAGGAAGCCGAACATCTCATTTCTCATCCTAATGGACGCGCTCCATGAATTAATAATGAGGGCGGATTATTTATCTTTCCTGTAAAACGATTGAGAAAAGACGGGCCCTCCATTTAAATGGCTTCCCTATGTAGAGGAGCAGCGGGGCCCCCTGCTATCAGAGGTGCAGGTTGGGGCCCCGGGCAGGAAAGTTATACTCACCAGCAACTGAGCCCCTGCCCCTCCCCCTTCCCTGTACGCACACGCACCGTATCTAATGCCAGCGTTTTATTGCGTGTTCTCTGTGATGTCATCGGACGTGATGTCACCGGCTGGTAGGAATGGTCTCTCTGCTCGCCCGGTAGAATGGGGCGATGTGCTGTGGATTTGCGGCGTCATAGCAGAACCATCAAAGTGCGACATTTCATTACTTGACGGGTTTGCACAGATAACTTCCGGGCGTGTCACAATATACAGGATCGGGGGGGGGGGAACCTAACAAATGGCGCGATCCTAGAAGGTCTAACATGAGGAAATCGCAATTGTTTGCAATCAATAACTTTGTATCTCTGTCCAGCTTCCTGCTCCTCCCCCCCCCTCCAACCACCGCAACCCCCCCCCCCCCCCCCCCCCCCCCCCCGAGTCTCAGTCTGGCGGTGTTTACATTCTAGGGATCAGCTGCACAGAATTTCCCGGAACTTCCCTCCGCCGGCTCGGCAATTATTTTTTTTTTTTCTGTTTAGTAAACCACATGGAGTGTCAGCTCTTGGGGCGAGGCCTTTGTTCTCCATCAGCAGCCCCTGAACAGACTGCAATCCCTTTGCAGCGACAGTCGCTGGAATAATCTTTTTTTTTTTTTTTTTTTAAAAAAAAGCTGAATTCCAAACAAAAGTCATTTATTTTTTTAAATTATTCCTCAATAAAGTTTATACATCCAAATCTATTTAAAAACCCAGATATTACCTTGTAAAAGTAGCAGTGACATCATCACCATCGTGCTGTACAGAGAGCAGAGCTGTGGGAGGGGCCCTAGCGGCGGAAAACAAAAAAAACTACGGGAGGGGGGGCGGAGACTAGTCTGCCTGTGCAAGGAGAGAGAGCAGAGTTGAGGGAGGGGCCCAGCAGGCTCCACCCACTACAGAAAACAACAGGAGGGGGGCGGAGACAAGACCAGTCCACCTGCACAAGGAGAGAGAGGAGAGCTGCAGGCTCCACCTACTACAGAAAATGAGGGGGCGGAGACAAGACCAGTCCGCTTGCACAAGGAGAGAGAGGAGAGCGACAGGCTCCACCCACTACAGAAAATGAGGGGGGCGGAGACAAGACCAGTCCGCTTGCACAAGGAGAGAGAGGAGAGCGACAGGCTCCACCCACTACAGAAAATGAGGGGGCGGAGACAAGACCAGTCCGCTTGCACAAGGAGAGAGAGGAGAGCTACAGGCTCCACCCACTACAGAAAACGAGGGGGCGGAGACAAGACCAGTCACCCTGCACAGGGAGAGAGAGCAGAGCGACAGGCTCCACCCACTACAGAAAATGAGGGGGCGGAGACAAGACCAGTCCGCTTGCACAAGGAGAGAGAAGAGAGCTACAGGCTCCACCCACTACAGAAAACGAGGGGGCGGAGACAAGACCAGTCACCCTGCACAGGGAGAGAGAGAGCAGAGCTGTGGGCTGATGGGGGGATTTCTCAGTAAGTGTACACTTGTGGTTGAGCTGCATTTTTACAGTCCCCCGACTGCCGCCCCCCCCCCCCCAACTATAAAGGGAGTGTATACTTACTGCGGGCCGGACAGGACTGCCTGCAGCATGCATGGATCCCAACTGTCCCTAATTTCGAGGGCCTGTCCTTGATTTGTTCCTCTTCCCTCCTCATTTGTCCCTCCTTGTGGTCTGACTTGTACAGCGGGGAAGAGAACGATTCGATCTCCTGCAGATTTTGTACGTTCGCCCACTTATGGAGAAATGATCGGGGTATAATTGTTATCATCGGTGTATTATAAATGACAGAGACAGAATATCGACCACAAATCCAGAAACAATACAATACAAATGTTATAAATGGAGTTGCAGTTCAGTGAGTAGAATAAGTAGTTGATCCCCCACCAACCAACAATGATTCTGGCTCCCACAGATGGCCATGTGCTCATGTGGTACACAGATCAGTCCTGTCAATGGAAGAAGGTCCTCCTAACGATAGTAAAAGACACGTGTCCATGGAATCTCTCCATCCAAACCTCACCACCACCATGGGCAAAGAGCTGTCAGAGGACATCAGGGACAAGACTGTAGACCTGCACAAGGCTGGAATGGGCTACAAGACCATCAGCAAGAAGCTTGGTGGGAAGGAGACAACTGTTGGAGCGATTATTCGCAAATGGAGGAAATACAAAATATCCATCAATCGCCCTCCTCGGTCTGGAGCTCCATGCGAGATTTCACCTCATGGGGTAAGGATGATCATGAGAAAAGTGAGGGATCAGCCCAGAACTACACGGGAGGAGCTTGTGAAGGATCTCGGGCAGTTGGGACCCCAGTCACCAAACAAACCATTGGTAACACAATACAGCGCCATGGATTGAAATCCTGCAGCACCCGCAAGGTCCAACCTCCTCAAGAAGGCACATGTCCAGGCCTGTCTGAAGTTTTCCAATGAACATCTAAATGATTCGGAGAAGGATTGGGAGAAAGTGTTGTGGTCAGATGAGACCAAAATTGATCTCTTTGGCAATAACTCAACTCGCCGTGTTTGGAAGAAGAAAAATGTTGACTATGACCCTAAGAACACCATCCCTACAGTCCAGCACAGAGGTGGAAACATTCTGCTTTGGGGGTGTTTTTCTGCTAAGGGGAAAGGACAACTGCACCGCATCAAAGAGACGATGGACGGGGCAATGTACCATCAAATCTTGGGTGAGAACCTTCTTCCCTCAGCCAGGGCATTGAAAATGGGTGGTGGATGGGTGTTCCAGCATGACAATGACCCAAAACACACGGCCAAGGCAACAAAGGAGCGGCTCAAGAAGAAGCACATTAAGGTCCTGGAGTGGCCTAGCCAGTCTCCACACCTTCATCCTATAGAAAATATATTTAGGGAGCTGAAACTTCGAGTTGCCAAGCGACAGCCAAGAAACCACCAGGATTTAGAGAAGATCTGTAAAGAAGAGTGGACCAAAATGCCTCCTGAGATATCTGCAAACCTGTTCATTCCCTGATGCTGGGCATCTCCTACTCTCACTGGCCCTTTCCTTAGGTTTGGGGACCACTGTTAGCTTTTGATCCAATAACTGTCCCTGTCTTTGTACCTCCAGCTGTTGAGGAGCTACAAGTCCCGGGTGGCATTGGAAGAATCTGAAAGTTAAAGGTATGACCCCCCAAGGCATGATGGGATATTGAGCTTCACCACGTCTGGCAGGCCAAAGTTTGCCAACCCCTGGAATAGAGTAGGGAAGGACTCAGGGGCAAACTGACAACTCATGGGCCCCCGGGCAAAAGGAAATCATGGGGCCCCTGTGTCCTTGCTCAAACTCAAAAAAGCCTATGAAAAAGGTACCAGGGGCATCTCATGGGGCCCCCTACTGACCCCGAGCAGTGCCTGAGTTTCCAAATGGTCAGTCCGCCCCTGGAAGGGACAAAAGTATTGTTCACGACTTTCCAGTTATTGGATCCAAAGCGATTTAGAACGGATCCAGTTACCAATGACCAATATTGGATCTTTGTTATTATTGTAGAGGACACTACAAAAGGACGCCTGGACACCAATTAAAAACAATTGAGAAATTGTATCTCTTCTTGATTGCACGGACATGTTCCTTGTCTGGGTCCCCGATGGTCGGAGAGGTGATCTCTTCCTGATTGCATGGACATGTTCCTTGTCTGGGTCCCCGATGGTTGGAGAGGTGATCTCTTCCTGATTGCATGGACATGTTCCTTGCCTGGGTCCCCGATGGTCGGAGAGGTGATCTCTTCCTGATTGCACGGACATGTTCCTTGCCTGGGTCCCCGATGGTCGGAGAGGTGATCTCTTCCTGATTGCATGGACATGTTCCTTGCCTGGGTCCCCGATGGTTGGAGAGGTGATCTCTTCCTGATTGCACGGACATGTTCCTTGTCTGGGTCCCCGATGGTTGGAGAGGTGATCTCTTCCTGATTGCACGGACATGTTCCTTGCCTGGGTCCCCGATGGTTGGAGAGGTGATCTCTTCCTGATTGCACGGACATGTTCCTTGTCTGGGTCCCCGATGGTCGGAGAGGTGATCTCTTCCTGATTGCACGGACATGTTCCTTGTCTGGGTCCCCGATGGTCGGAGAGGTGATCTCTTCCTGATTGCACGGACATGTTCCTTGTCTGGGTCCCCGATGGCTGGAGAGGTGATCTCTTCCTGATTGCACGGACATGTTCCTTGTCTGGGTCCTCGATGGTTGGAGAGGTGATCTCTTCCTGATTGCACGGACATGTTCCTTGTCTGGGTCCCCGATGGTCGGAGAGGTGATCTCTTCCCGATTGCACGGACATGTTCCTTGTCTGGGTCCCCGATGGTCGGAGAGGTGATCTCTTCCTGATTGCAGGGACATGTTCCTTGTCTGGGTCCCCGATGGCTGGAGAGGTTTTCCATTCCTTTCTGTCCCAACCGAAGTCCGGGAAATCTCCCCAGCATGGACACATATATAGGAACTCATCAGAGGCTCTAACCCTTCTCATCTCTGTCCAGATTTTATCGTTTTAGCAGATTGGGTGTTGGGTTGGAATTTAAAGTTTATGTTATTAATAAAGTGGGGGGCGGCCAATCGTTGTCCCTCCAGCTGTTGAGGAGCTACAAGTCCCAGGTGGCATTGGAAGAATCAGGAAGCTACAGGCATGACCCCCAGAGGCATGATGGGATATTTAGCTTCACCACGTCTGGCAGGCCCCGGGGAGATCCATCCCCTTCATTTTGCCACAGTAACATTAGGGAAAATCCAAAACTGTCACCAGAACCAAGAAATCTTCCAAGGGGGACACCTGTTTTGGTGACAAATCCAGAGAGAGGCTTTCCTTCACTTCCTGTTGCATCTCTAGGACAGGAAGCGAAGGGAAATCTCCCCGATGGGACACAGACTACAAAACAAACTGTTGGGGTGTTAACTCTTTTCTACTCTATCCAAGGATCATGTGCAACCATTACCCCATGCAGGGGCGGACTGACCATTTGGAAACTCGGGCACTGCCCGAGGGCCTGGGGTCAGTAGGGGGCCCCATGAGATGCCCCTGGTACCTTTTTCATAGGCTTTTTTGAGTTTGGGCAAGGGCACAGGGGCCCCATGATCCCCTATTGCCCGGGGGCCCTATGAGTTGTCAGTCCACCCCTGACCCCATGAAATGTCCGACTTCTACAGACCTGTCCAACAAGAGGACACAATCGGGTTTTGACTTCTGTATTAATCATAAATCCAACGAATCGCTTCGAACATTTCCAGTTTTGTACAGTCTGTAGCCAGGTGGTGGCTCTATCATTGTGCCATTCAGGGACATTTACAGATGAGACTGTGGTTAATCCTCCCCCCTCTAGTGCCCAGTACTAGGACTGCTAGATCACTTCCTTGGGAAGGATCTTGGGACCTGTAGTCCTATAGCCAATACATCCTGTATTCCTGAGTGCTGATTGAACTACAACTACCAGAGATCTGGGGAACCAGCAGGAAGCTGGGGGAGCAGATATATTCTACAGCAAGGGACTGGCTCGCTCTCTTGGGTTGCGGGGTTCAGAGCTGAAGAGGGGGGGACTATCGTTCTCCAGAGACAGATTGCTGGCCTACTATTGGGGGATATTGCATACCAGTTCAGCACGACGGTGATGCTGATCACCACCCACACCAGGATCTCATCAGCTTCTCTGTCACTGTCCGGTCTTCAGCCAGTCATCTCTCTTGCCATGATGACAGGCTGTCGGGAGGTACATCCCTGAAAACATTCAAGAGCCTGGGCAAGAACTCTGTTCCTAGGAGTAGGGCTGTCTTAATGCACGGGCACTGCCCAGGGGCCCCAGGTGCATAGGGGCCCCATGCCGTACATCATACTTGCCAAGTGTCCTGCATTTGTCAGGACAGTCAAGCTTTTTACTAATCTGCCCTGTGATGGCCCAGGAAGCCTCCCAGCAGCTGTACTGTGCCCTTGTGATCCCATTATTGTGCCCTCCTGCCCCGCCCCCCCCCCCCCATACTTTTCCTATTGAGTTGTTTAGTCTTTGATTTATTGCATGTTTTCTTATTGTTTAAAATCAATTTTATTGAAAGTACTAATAAATATATGTTTAATTCTATCAAATAATTATAATTTAATTTTTGAAAGTATTTGCGTAATTTGGGGCAGGATGGTAGGGCCCCCAGTACATTACTTTGCCCAAAGAGCCCGTAGTGCCATTAAGACGGCCCTGCCTAGGAGGCCATGCTGTCAACAGGCTTGGTGAGTGGGCGGACGCCCAACCTCTTTCAGCCATCACTGCAGGGGTGTCAAACTGTGGCCCTCGAGCTGTTGCGGAACTACAAGTCCCATCATTCCTCTGCCTTTTGGAGTCAAGCTTGTAAACGTCAGCCTTGCAATGGCTCATGGGACTAGCAGTTCCAAAACAACTGGAGGGCCCCATTTTTGCACAACCTGCTCTAGAGACACGGCATGCAGACACTTTTACACCACAGTATCAGGAGATCTTTGCTTTGAGCAGTACCACAGCTTGTTTAATGTCATTGAATTACCAGTATTCACTAATGTTTATGGACCCCACCATTGCTAGCAGAAGACAACGGATACCACCATATCAGGAACTTTAAACTTCACAGGAGTCAAGTTGGAAACTCCAGGTAAAGGGACCTTTTCTCTTCTAAGGCCATTAGTATTCAATTTAGAGTATTTAGATCGATTCATGCCGGAGCATACATTTATAGAATTCTCTGCATGCCCTGTTGCGGTTCCGGTGGAGGGAGATGATAAGTCAACAAGCCTTTTCTTCCCTTCTGCTGCTGGTGTTGCAATTAAATAGTTGAAGCTTATTACTTGTGTCTGTATAACCTGGTAAACATTGCTAGTTGATTATTCCTATTTTTCTGCTTTTATGTGAGAACTGGAGCTGTATATCCTAAACCAGGAGTAGGCAACCTTTGGGATGGGGAGTTCTACCTGAAGAACATGGGAGAGATCAAATATCACCCGGGTTCAGCGCCTTTTACACATATATATATACATACATATACACACACATACATACATATACTTATTTATTTATTTTTTTTAGAAAAAGAAATTAACTAGAAAGACCTCAATAAATAGTAAGGATGGCGTGAAGAAAACGTATAAAAATATAGGAAAACGTCACTGTAAAAATATAAACCTAGCCCACCTTAAAATCTAGTTTCAGTGAGAAACTCGCCTTAGGTTATTAGGGCAGTGGACCGTGTGTCGGCAGTGGCAGTAGGGCAGTGGACCATGTGTTGACTGTGTCAGTAGGGCAGTGGATGGTGGTGTCATTAGAGCAGTGAATGGTGTCAGTAGGGCAGTGAATGATCAGCAAGCAGTGGGGCAGTGGATGGTCAGTAGAGCAGTAGACCATGGAGTTGATGGTCTCAGTAGGGCAGTGGACGGTCAGTAAGCAGTGGATGGTGAGTAGGGCAGTGGACCATGCGTTGGTGGTGTCAGTAGGGCAGTGGACCATGCGTTGGTGGTGTCAGTAGGGCAGTGGACGATCAGTAAGCAATGGGGCAGTGGACAGTCAGTAAGCAAAGGATGGTCAGTAGGACAGTGTACCATGTGTTAACGGTGTCAGTAGGGCAGCAGACGGTCAGTAGGGAGGTACCATGTGTTGACGGTGTCATTAGGGCAGTGGACAAGCAGTAAGCAGTGGGGCAGTGAATGGTCAGTAAGCAGTGATCAGTAGGGCAGTGGACAGTGTCAGTAAGCAGCTGATGGTCAGTAAGGCAGTGGACCATGTGTTGACAGTGTAAATTGGGCAGTGGACGGTCAGTAAGTTGATGGTCAGTAGGGCAGGGGACCATGTGTTGATGGTGTCAGTAGGGCAGCAGACGAGCAGTAAGCTGTGGGGCAGTGAATGGTCAGTAAGCAGTAGAGCAGTGAACCATGTGTTGACGATGTCAGTAGGGCAGTTGACAGTGTCAGTAAGAAGTGGGGCAGTGGACAGTCAGTAGGGTAGTGGACAATGTGTTGACTGTGTCAGTAGGGCAGTGGATGGTCAGTAAGCAGTTGATTGTCAGTACAGCAGTGGACCATTTGTTGATGGTTTCAGTAGGGCAGCAGATGGAGCAGAGGATGGTCGGTAAGCCGCGGGGCGGAGGATGGTCGGTAGGCCGAGGGGCGGAGGATGGTCGGTAGGCCGAGGGGCGGAGGATGGTCGGTAGGCCGAGGGGCGGAGGATGGTCGGTAGGCCGAGGGGCGGAGGATGGTCGGTAGGCCGCGGGGCGGAGGATGGTCGGTAGGCCGCGGGGCGGAGGATGGTCGGTAGGCCGCGGGGCGGAGGATGGTCGGTAGGCCGCGGGGCGGAGGATGGTCGGTAGGCCGCGGGGCGGAGGATGGTCGGTAGGCCGCGGGGCGGAGGATGGTCGGTAAGCCGCGGGGCGGAGGATGGTCGGTAAGCCGCGGGGCGGAGGATGGGCTCAGTACAGCAGCGCAGAAACTTCCCGCACATGTAGAACAGTGAAGCGCCACCTACACTCAGCTATTCGCTCTTCTGCTGCGCTGATCCCCGCCCTCTCTCCTCACTCATCCATCCCCTGTGATATCACATACAAGTGCCTGCGATGGACTTGAGAGGAGGAGGAGGCTGTGATCAGAGCGCACACCAAGTATGTTCTTTCCCTGTGCCTCTGCCTTTGTGAGAGTTCAGTCTGGGGGTCGGCGAGTGGCACGTGGTCTGTCACCTGGCTGCCTTAGACAGGTAGATTGCAATAGACGGGTTGCCGACCCCCGAACTGAACCCATTATACCTGTAACCTACTCTATTGAACAAGTCTAATATAGAAGTGTTACTGAATTGTGTCTCTTGCATTATTATTCTATACCAGCCTCTCTCATCCTTCTCAACAAAGAGGAACCCTTGAATTAACTTTCCGGGTTCAGGGAACCAATGCTAAATATGACTGCATCTACAACTCATAATACACTAGCGTGAAGCTCAGTAGGAAAATGCTCCTCACACTTGTGGTCTTTGGGATGAATTACCTCCATGCAGATAGCTAAAAAGATCAATGGTGTCAGCGGGAACTTATCTGAGATGCAGAAATTGCTCAAGGAACCCTAGCAACCTCTGAAGGAACCCTGGCTGAGAAACCCTGTCCTATACTGTTGAAATATATCTGAACCCAGAGTGTCAGAGGGGTCGGGAGGCTTGCAAGGTCAAGGCAACCACTGGGGACAAGCAAGGGTAGCACTACATATAAAAAGGGGTCCAACTGCCTGAAGGCTCTCTGGAGGTCCTCCTAAAAGCAGAAACGTCAACAAGATCATACAAAATGTCCACCATTTGATATAGTTTTATTGGCATGGCATGATAACTGAAATCGGCAACCAGGATATTAAACACTGTTTTATAACCACCATAATGGGTGAACAAGTCCATGCGTTGGCAGTCTTCTGCCTTTCCATGAAATGTTACATACCACTTCCTCAACTTTCCACTTCAAAAATAATACATCTGCGGCTTAGGAAGTTTAATGTGGTAGATTACAAGCTTTCTTGTAGAAAACAGATCAAAAGGCCCAAAAAATAGTAAAATATTTAATATCTGCATCACTTTTGATGCCGCTCTGGTACGTCGACTCGGCGCACCCTGACTTTGGACTTGTAATGATACTCTTTCAAGTACAGTTTCATAGAAGATGGGACGGGAAGGGCATCAATGCCGTCGTAATTGGTGGAGCTGCAAATAACGGCCCTGCAGATGTGCTGCAAGGAGAAGGGAAATGTCCTGTGGAGGGGACTGGAGAGGAGGGGCTCAAAGAACATACATGAATTGGGGTCTTTGTAATGTTCTAATAACCCGGTGACATTGGGAGCATGGAACACGCAAGGGTCATGAGCATCAAAGCTAAAGTTGTGGTTCCACTGTTCAATCCTGGCATGGAGGGAACGGCTATAACGTCGGAAACTTACGGAGAATAAGTAGTCCTCTTGAGCAGAGTCCCTCAGTAAGAATGTCCCCTCCGGCTTTCCTTCCAAGAGGGCCTCTGCTGCATATCTATCCATCACCCCCCAGTAACAGGGGTTGTTATTGATCTGAAAGAGGTCCGGGACAAGGCAATGGACGTAATCTATCTGCGTGTGATATTTAGGTGGGGTTGCGGGGTGGAAAATCTCATCCTCCAATTCCCATTTGGATTTGTTCCTCTTTCTCGAGCTGGCACACAGTGTGAGGACCTCATCATCAGAGTCAACATCGCTGTCCACCTTGCTGCTCCTCACAGCCTTGGTGAAGGACTCCACCGAGCCACAGCTTGCCTCACAAGAAAAGACAGGCCCATCAGACAAAAGGTCCTCTCCACAATCGGAGTTCTGGTCAGCCATGTCTAGTGGTTCTACTTTAGGGGCATCTCTAACTACCCACTGCTTGTGCGACTGGTCGACTGGAGCCGTATGCCGCTTGATGAAATGCCAACGGTAAGCAAGGTCTGACTTCGGAGGGAAAGGGCATTTGTCCAGCATTAATTCGCTGATATGAATTTTCCTTTTGGAAGACAGTACAGAAGAGTGGCGGCTGCTGCTGCTTGGCTTTATTGGGAAGCATTGCCCAACAGCATCTTGCAGTTTTTGTTTCAAAGACCTCCCCAAAAGCTTATGTCCACAGGAACGATCCAAGTCAAGTTCAAAGGATGAACAACTGTGCTTCCTCTCTTGGTTATTTGATGGGCCTTCAGCCTTCTCTGCCACAATCTCAGTATCTCCTTCCGATCCATGTTTGTTCAACCAGGAGAGCTTCTTGCCACTCCAAAGGTACCCATCCTTCCTGTCTGCGCTTCGACTGCGACTGCTTTTAGGTCTCACGTCAAGATCACCGATTTTATCCTCAAGGTTTTCAGCCATTGTCAATTAAAAATGATGACCTTCTTCAGATGGTTGGCCCAGCAGACCTTGTCTCAGGAACTACCTGTATATTAAAAAAAAGAACAGGATTAGATTGATGCACACAGATATCAGGAACACTAACTTTGTTCTCCTGTACTATGCGCCTATGCAGGGGCGGACTGACAACTCATGGGGCCCCCGGGCAATAGGGGATCATGGGGCCCTTGTGTCCTTGCCCAAACTCAAAAAAGCCTATGAAAAAAGAAGGTACCAGGGGTATCTCATGGGGCCCCCTACTGACCCCGGGTCCTTAAGCAGTGCCCGAGTTTCCAAAAGGTCAGTCCACCCCTGCACCTATGACTAGAAGAAAAGTCTACATCATTAAAAATCCCGATTTTAGATTGTGCCTGGCCAAAATGGTGTCCAGCATAAGTGGTCCTATTGGTGTCCATCATCTGCCTATAGTTATGGACTATAAAATGTTTGAGTAGTCATTGCAAACCAAAAAAGGAGCAAAATTTGAGCAACGGGCGGCATGGACCCTTCACCAGCCAATGCACCAAGTAAAAATGTATGATATAAAGCAAAACTAAAAAAAAAAAAAAAAAAAAAAAAAAAAAAGTTTTGGCTTTAGATCTACTTTAAAACGTCCGAGTTTTTTCTGTATTTTTTTTTTCTCTTTTGTCCACATCTGGACATTTGTGGCTGAATTCAGTTAGAGAACCATAGGAAAGGCAGGGAAGATAGACATCAAAAGGAGTCAGAAGACTCTTGGCTCAGGAGACATGAAACAGACGCTCCTTTCTCTCGGCTGCTGAAAAAGTCGTTCAACATAAAAAGTCAAAAGTCGTGATGCCTCCGAGCAGCAGAATGCACTAAAATAAACAGGCAAAGAGTCACGCCTGTACAGATGGGCTTCATTATTCATCATGCCTGGGCCATGTCATCGTCTACAGATATACAAAGTGACATTATCAATATTATAATACAGGATTTATGGCGCCAACAGTTTGCTCAGCTCTGTACAATATAACGGGAGACAATACAGATCAATACAAGAGGGATAGGAGGGCCTGATCCTGGGAGCTTACAATCTAGGAGATTGAATATACCTTTTCTCCATAAGTCATCCATACACATCCACTACTTCATGGCCTGTAATTTATTTTTTATAAAAATTGTTCTTTACGATGTTTTCTGCTTCCTTGTATTGTACTCTGTGAGCTCCCGAACCTCTCCTTTCTCTCTCATTTCTGTTTGTTTAGAACAAGCATAGCATGATGGTTGTAGTCATGAGAACTTCTCTATGCACACTGCAAGTCCCATAACCCACAGCCTCCAGCCCACAGCCCTGAGCCCACAGCCCTGAGCACATAGCTCCGAGCCCGGAGCACACAGCTGTTAGCCCACAGCCCCGAGCCCACAGCCCCGAGCCCACAGCCCCGAGCCCACAGCCCCGAGCCCACAGCCCCGAGCCCACAGCCCCGAGCCCACAGCCCCGAGCCCACAGCCCCAAGCCCACAGCCCCAAGCCCCGAGCCCACAGCCCCAAGCCCCGAGCCCACAGCCCCAAGCCCACAACCCCAAGCCCCAAGCCCACAGCTGTTAGCCTACAGCCCCCAGCCTGTAGTCCAAAGCCCACAGCTGTTAGCACACAGCCTCTAGCCCAGAGGCCACAGCCCATCTCGGGAGCAATCAAGAGAGGGTGGCCACATTGCTACATACAGTGGAAGCATGGAACCTTCCTCTAACAGTACAATTGGATCACAGCAGCAAAAAATAAAATAAAAAGAATTTGGAGATTAGGGAGACTGATAACAGAAGGGACTTTTCAGATTTATGAATACAGAGTTGAATCATTTTTTTTTTTTTTTTTTTTAAACAGTTTAGTGTCACTTTAAGACGGTAAATTCCCATGTAACAATCTATTGAAGAGGGATTTTCCTGCCCTCGGCCAATGAGCTCATCCCATCCAAAGGTTATTAGTAATAAGTTGCTCTTGGAAGATCGGTCTGATCTGTTCAACAAGTCAGGACAAGTCTGAGTGACCACAATGGGGGAAGCCCAAACCACCGAACACACGGCCGCCGCAGGCAAAAAGAAAAGGATAAAATAGAATGAAGACATTTCTGAGACACGAGGAGCCGAGGACAAGAATCACAGAGGATTTCTGAATGGGGCATCGCCTCGAAATTACCGCGTGCATCATTTTTGACACCCTCGACCCACCATGTGCCTCAGCCTCTCGCTTCACAACAATCAAATGACATTTCCAATACTTTGCTGACCTGATGCAAGAAGAAGAATGCTGGAAATTCAGAGAGGAATACGGATAAACTGAACAGGAGGGAAGCCAATTTATGTACATTTAATTATAAATTTGTTTTTTAAATAAATGTAATTAAAATGTATTTATTATTATTTCAGGTACTTATATAGCGCCGTCAATGTACTCCGCGCTTTACATATATATTGTACATTCACATCAGTCCCCGCCCCCGAGGAGCGTACAATCTAAGGTCTCTAACTCACATTCATACATAGACATACTGGGGACAATGCAGACAGGAGATAATTAACCTCCCAGCATGTCTTTGGAAAGTGGGAGGAAGCCGAAGTAACCGGAGGAAACCTACGCAGGCACAGGGAGAACATGCAAACTCCAGGCAGGTGGAGTTTATTTATTATTCTAGGACTTTTGCTACTACTTTAAGGCAACCCATTTGCAGCAGAATTTTCCAGAAAATGGATATGCACCATTTTTGGCAAAGAGGTGCATCACAAGGCATAGTGATCATTGGACAAGGTGGAGAGGCTGGCTGAGCGAGCGACCTCCTGTGTTCACAATGCGGCACTGCAGCCACTCTGCATGTGACCCAGAAGCTAGAGCAATCACTGTAGTAGTGGTGTAGTAGCATTTCCAATTCCCGCGGGGATCCCAAAAGGTGTGGCTTTTTTTCTATCAGTAAGTGCAGGTACTCCCCCCAACCCCGAATCACCCCTTGTCTCCACCCCTTACCCACCTCTGAGCACCAATCCTTTTAGAGGACGCAGAACCAAGTATCATTTTGTGGTACATAGTAAGTTGTATAGAATTTGTTATTGATAACAAGAAAAGCAGTAGATTACCCGCAGCCAACAACAGATCCCTCAGTACAAAATACCCCCCTTCCCCCATCAACAATAGAACCTCCAGCAGCCAGCAAAAATAGACCCTCCTCCTTCAACAGTAGATCCACCAACACAAGGGAAACCCAATAGATCCTTCCAGCAGCACAACATTGCCCAGCATCAGCATCAAACAGACCTTCCAGCACCTTTTGCCAGAATATACACTATATTGCCCCAAGTATTGGGCCACTGGCCTTTCTACATACATGAAGTTTAATAGCCTCCCAGTCTTAGTCCGTAGGGTTCAATATTGAGTTGGCCCCGCCCTTTCCCCGCACATGACCTTTAATGGCCCCCAGTCTTAGTCCATATGGTTCAATATTGGGTTGGCCCCGCCCTTTCCACACACATGACCTTTAATGGCCCCCCAGTCTTAGTCCGTAGGGTTCAATATTGAGTTGGCCCCGCCCTTCCCCACACACATGACCTTTAATGGCCCCCCAGTCTTAGTCCGTAGGGTTCAATATTGAGTTGGCCCCGCCCTTTCCACGCACATGACCTTTAATGGCCCCCCAGTCTTAGTCCGTAGGGTTCAATATTGAGTTGGCCCCGCCCTTTGCAGCTATAACAGCTTCACCTCTTCTGTGAAGGCCGTCCACAAGGTTTAGGAGGGTGTCTATGGGAAGGTTGGACCATTCTTCCAGAAGCACATTTGTCAGGTCAGGCACTGATGTCGGGGGAGGAGGCCTGGCTCGCAGTCTACCCTCTAATTCATCCCAAAGGTGTTCTATGGGGTTGAGGTCAGGACTCTGTGCAGGACAGTCAAGTTCCTCCACCCCAAACTGGCTCCTCCATGTCTTTATGGACCTTGCTTTGTGCACTGGTGGGCAGTCATGTTGGAACAGGAAGGGGCCATCCCCAAACTCCTCCCACAAAGTTGGGAGCATGAAATTGTCCAAAATGTCACCTTAAGAGTTCCCTTCACTGGAACTAGGGGGCCAAGCCAACCCCTGAAAAACAACCGCACAATATAATCCCCCCTCCACCAAACTTTACACTTGGCACAATGCAGTCAGGCAAGTACCGTTCTCCTGGCCACCGCCAAACCCAAACTCATCCATCGGATTGCCAGAGAAGCGTGATTGGTCCCTCCAGAGAACACGTCTCCACTGCTCTAGAGTCCAGTGGCGGCGTGCTTTACACCACGGCATCTGACGCTTTGCATTGCACTTGGTGATGGAAGGCTTGGATGCAGCTGCTCGGCCATGGAAACCCATTCCATGAAGCTCTCTACGCACTGTTGTTGGGCTCATCTGAAGGCCACACCAAGTTTGGAGGTCTTTAGCTATTGACTCTGCAGACAGTTGGTGACTTCTGCGCACTGTGCGCTTCAGCATGCGCTGACCCCGCCCTGTCATGTGACGTGGCCTAATACTTGGTGGCTGAGTGGCTGTTGTTCCCAGTAGCTTCCACTTTGTTATAATCCCACTAACAGCTGAGCGTGGAATATTTAGTAGCCAGGAAATGTCACGGATGGACGTATTGCCCAGGTGGCCACCTATCACGGGACCACGCTTGGAGTCACTGAGCTCCTGAGAGCGACCCATTCTTTCACCAATGTTTGTACAAGCAGTCTGCATGCCTAGGGGCTTGATTGTATACACCTGTGTCCATGGAGGGGATTGGAATACCTGAATCACATGATATGGAAGGGATTGGAACACCTGAATCACATGATGGGGAGGGGATTGGAACACCTGAATCACATGATGGGGAGGGGATTGGAACACCTGAATCACATGATGGGGAGGGGATTGGAACACCTGAATCACATGATGGGGAGGGGATTGGAACACCTGAATCACATGATGGGGAGGGGATTGGAACACCTGAATCACATGATGGGGAGGGGATTGGAACACCTGAATCACATGATTTGGAGGGGATTGGAACACCTGAATCACATGATTGGAGGGGATTGGAAAACCTGAATCACATGATTGGAGGGGATTGGAAAACCTGAATCACATGATATGGAGGGGATTGGAAAACCTGAATCACATGATTTGGAGGGCGGGGACAATACTTTTGGCAATATAGTGTATGTTACTTGCCAGAGGTGCCATAATCCGTACCACCATGATCTCACTGGAAAAAATAAACCCTGCTTATGTTGCTCTAAGTTGGAATGTAATTATATAAATATTGCTGAACCTAAACTTCAGCTGTAAATGGTTCACAAACAGTGTTTTTTTGCCTATTGGAAATTTTTCTCCCCAAAACTACACTCGGTTTTGTTATGAGATCAGTTTAAATGAAAAATGCTCATCGGAGAGCCGCTCTAAGCAAAGAAAGTTGGAGAAGAACATGAACAACTTTTTAAAGGGTTAATCCAACAAATACCAACATTTCAGTGTGTGTGAGGTTAGCAATGGCGTCCCCGGTATTGCTGTCCCCGGTATTGCTCTCCCCGGTATTGCTCTCCCCGGTATTGCTCTCCCCGGTATTGCTCATTGTACAGGTTCTCTTTAATCATTTCCGTTTCTTCTGTTGGCAAACCCATATGAGGCTGCAGGTCCAGAACACGTTTGGTTGGTAATCATTTCGTCTTCCTGCAGGTTGTGTGGAATAAACTAGTTCTGCTGACCCGGTTAACTCTGAACTTGGCCCCGACTCTGCCGCAGAACCGGAGGATACCGACCCGACTTTGTTCTTTCCGGGATGGAAGGTTCATGTGGGAGATGATTTTTCTACAGTGACAGACATCTCCATCATGTACAAAAATTAAAAAAAGGAGAAAACTTTTTAGGGGTTCATTCAGTCAATACCGATTTTTCAGTTCGGTGGAGTCGTAGGTTTCCAAGCTGGACTCCAGTGCTGGGATCCTCAATGGTCACCCTTTGGCTCAGGGGGTCTCAATGGAGGAGAGGTGAGGAGGTCAGCAAGTTTACATTGGACTCCAAGGTTAGGGTTACAAAGAGGGATAGGGTGAGGGCTATGGGAACGCTTAGTGTGAAGGTCAGGGTTGGGCTACATGAAGGGTTAAAGGGAGGATTAGGGTGAGGTTAAAAAGAGGGTTAGCAATGGGGCTAGAGGGAGTGTTAGGATTTAGATTAGAGGGAGGGTAAGGTCAGTGTTGGGGGTACAGGGAATGATAGGCTGAAGATCAGTTTCGGGGTTACGGGGAGGATTAGGGTGAGGTCAGTGTTGGAATTATGGGGAGGATTAAGGTGAAAGTCAGTGTTGGGGTTACAGGGAGGGTTAGGGTTAAGATCAGTGTTGGGGATCCAAGAAGGGTTAGGGTGAAGGTCAGTATTGGGGTAACAGGAAGGGTTAGGTTGAAGGTCAGTATTGGGGTTAAGGGGAGGATTAAGGTGAAGGTCAATGTTGGGGTTACAGGAAGGCTTAGGGTGAAGGTCAGTGTTGGGGTTACAGGGAGGGTTAGGGTTAAGATCAGTGTTGGGGATCCAAGAAGGGTTAGGGTGAAGGTCAGTATTGGGGTAACAGGAAGGGTTAGGTTGAAGGTCAGTATTGGGGTTAAGGGGAGGATTAAGGTGAAGGTCAATGTTGGGGTTACAGGGAGGGTTAGGGTGAAGGTCAGTGTTGGGGTTACAGGAAGGCTTAGGGTGAAGGTCAGTGTTGGGGTTACAGGGAGGGTTAGGGTGAAGGTCAGTGTTGGGGTTACAGGAAGGGTTAGGTTGAAAGTCAGTGTTGGGGTTACAGGAAGGGTTAGGGTGAAGGTCAGTGTTGGGGTTACAGGGAGGGTTAGGATGAAGGTCAGTGTTGGGGTTACAGGGAGGGTTAGGATGAAGGTCAGTGTTGGGGTTACAGGAAGGGTTATGGTGAAGGTCAGTGTTGGGGTTACAGGGAGGGTTAGGTTGAAGGTCAGTGTTGGGGTTACAGGGAGGGTTAGGGTGAAGGTCAGTGTTGGGGTTACAGGGAGGGTTAGGGTGAAGGTCAGTGTTGGGGTTACAGGGAGGGTTAGGGTGAAGGCCAGTGTTGGGGTTACAGGAAGGGTTAGGGTGAAGGCCAGTGTTGGGGTTAAGGGTCAGAAGTACAGGGAGGAGTCAGTAGGAGAGAGGCCTCTGGGTAGGGCATCCCTTTGTGCCTAAAAACTAACACCGCCACCCTCCCGGCAATAATCAGTGAGGTACAACCAAATCTTGGGTCATGTAGGCCGGCTCAGTCATCCCCTGGCAGCTTGCATTGCATGGCTCAAGAAATAATCACAATGTTTTTGGCGCCGTTTGGGGCGATTCTTTTTTTCTTTTGGATCGATAAAAAGTCAAGTCTGAAACAAGTCAGAAGGGTGATAGAAATACAGAGAAGGGATGACTGGAAAGCCTCATTGTTAGGAGAACATTGGATGGTCTGCACACTGACATCATTTGTAACAATTCGGTTACAAAAACAAAAGACTTTTTTTTACGGCAACCAATCCCAACAACCTATTGGTTGCCACAGACAACATCCCTACCCCTCCTCCGCTCCAGTCCTCCCCTCTGCACCCCCCCCCCCTCCTTGACCATGTCACAGATGCTGTGCAGATACAGCAGAGTCCCCGGATATTCCATGAGAATTGCAGGAACAGATCAATACTGTTATTGACCGGAATCTGCAAGGAACCGGAAAATGCAGAACTTTGTGAATCAACGGCCAGACGACTCATGAGGAGGCAGAAAATGGACGATGTGGAGGTTGTCCAGCAGCAGAGATCTTCCTGCATTAAGGGGGGAGCAAACCTGGTAGTCCTGAGAACCGGGACCTGTCATGGAAGGACAAGACCCCCCTACATGCCAGAGGGGAGCCAAGCTGGGGAATGTCCCAGACCTGTTCACCCCAATGGTGGTCCTGTGGGTTCCTTATCTCACTTGAGGAGTATAGTATTAGTGTCCAATAAGAGGGACCAAAATGTCCAGAACTGTCCCCCTTGTGTGTCCTAGGGGCCCCTGGAGGACGCTAAGAATGCAAATCTGGAGTGGTACTCAGGAACCCAACCTAACCAACCGCGCATCCCTCAATGACTATGGCTTCTAATAGGGGGGCAGGGCATGTTCATTGCCTCCTAGTAGGCCCCAGGCTTACAGGGGAGGTGTTCAGTGCTGGTGGTCCCAGTGACCATTAAAGTGTCACTAAACCCCGGACCCCGCATTCACTCTATCCGCTGTCCCCGGACCCCGCGTTCACTCTATCCGCTCTCCCCGGACCCCGCGTTCACTCTATCCGCTCTGCCCGGACCCCGCGTTCACTATATCCGCTCTCCCCGGACCCCGCGTTCACTATATCCGCTCTCCCCCGGACCCCGCGTTCACTATATCCGCTCTCCCCGGACCCCGCGTTCACTCTATCCGCTCTCCCCGGTCCCCGCGTTCACTCTATCCGCTCTCCCCCCCGGACCCCGCGTTCACTCTATCCGCTCTCCCCGGACCCCGCGTTCACTCTATCCGCTCTCCCCCGGACCCCGCGTTCACTCTATCCGCTCTCCCCGGACCCCGCGTTCACTCTATCCGCTCTCCCCGGACCCCGCGTTCACTCTATCCGCTCTCCCCCGGACCCCGCGTTCACTCTATCCGCTCTCCCCGGACCCCGCGTTCACTCTATCCCGCTCTCCCCGGACCCCGCGTTCACTCTATCCGCTCTCCCCGGACCCCGCGTTCACTCTATCCGCTCTCCCCCGGACCCCGCGTTCACTCTATCCGCTCTCCCCGGACCCCGCGTTCACTCTATCCGCTCTCCCCGGACCCCGCGTTCACTCTATCCGCTCTCCCCGGACCCCGCGTTCACTCTATCCGCTCTCCCCGGACCCCGCGTTCACTCTATCCGCTCTCCCCGGACCCCGCGTTCACTCTATCCGCTCTCCCCCGGACCCCGCGTTCACTCTATCCGCTCTCCCCGGACCCCGCGTTCACTCTATCCGCTCTCCCCGGACCCCGCGTTCACTCTATCCGCTCTCCCCGGACCCCGCGTTCACTCTATCCGCTCTGCCCGGACCCCGCATTCACTGTATCCGCTGTCCCCGGACCCCGCATTCACTGTATCCGCTCTCCCCGGACCCCGCATTCACTGTATCCGCTCTCCCCGGACCCCGCATTCACTGTATCCGCTCTCCCCGGACCCCGCATTCACTATATCCGCTCTCCCCGGACCCCACATTCACTATATCCGCTCTTCCCGGACCCCGCATTCACTATATCCGCTCTCCCCGGACCCCGCATTCACTATATCCGCTCTCCCCGGACCCCACATTCACTATATCCGCTCTCCCCGGACCCCGCATTCACTATATCCGCTCTCCCCGGACCCCGCATTCACTATATCCAGTCTCCCCGGACCCCGCATTCACTATATCCGCTCTTCCCGGACCCCGCATTCACTATATCCGCTCTCCCCGGACCCCGCATTCACTATATCCGCTCTCCCCGGACCCCGCATTCACTGTATCCGCTCTCCCCGGACCCTGCATTCACTGTATCCGCTCTCCCCGGACCCCGCATTCACTATATCCGCTCTCCCCAGACCCCGCATTCACTATATCCGCTCTCCCCGGACCCCGCATTCACTATATCCGCTCTCCCCGGACCCCGCATTCACTATATCCGCTCTCCCCGGACCCCGCATTCACTATATCCGCTCTCCCCGGACCCCGCATTCACTATATCCGCTCTCCCCGGACCCCGCATTCACTATATCCGCTCTCCCCGGACCCCGCATTCACTGTATCCGCTCTCCCCGGACCCCGCACTATCTAATGAATGTGAATGTCAGTACAATAACACGTACGATTTGCTGCGGAGCGATATCTAAAGTAATTCTTGTGTGACGTTTTCCGCAGTTTTGTTGCGATTTCACAGACACAGAACATCATGGAAGTCGTTCTGGTGATTCACAAGTAGCAATAAAGTCTTCAGAAATCTCACCTGAAATTGCACACAAATCGCTGGATTGTGAATCACGGCGGTGTGTCCGGCGACTTGGAAATGGCGCTGCAGCAGATCGCATGTGTTAGGACACGGACATTCACATTCATGAGATGAGATTTCAATGCACAAATCGCACCGGTATGACCGGGAACAGGATTTATAAATAAAAACAAAAAAAAAAAACAAAACCGAACCAGCACCCTCGCACCCCCCCCCCCCTCCCCCGCATACACAAACTGATCGACCACACAGGTACGGTATCCCCGCGAACGTCAGGGTGAGAGCGATAGTTTGAGCGCCATAGTTCACCATTAACACTAGACTGATCTCCTTTGACCCATGTTGGGTAGTTTGTCGCCATTTCACAGGCGTGCGATATTTTATAACTTTGTTAGAGGCGTTTATTATCGCAGAACCGAGGATCAGAAGTGGAGGGGAGCTCCTGAGAGCAAGAATTGGGGGAACATGACCAAGACTGACAATCACAAGGAACAAGAGAACATGGGCTCCCCCCCCAAAATGTGAGCAAGAGGGGAACCCCCACCCCGTGGAAACCCTCCCAGTAAGAGGCCAAGGGTGCGGTCAGATTTGATGGATTTATTTGGGGGAGCTCAAAATTTTAAAATCCAGGGTTCAGACTAGGGGTGGGCAGGAGGGGCGGCTGCCCTGGGCACGTATCGTGTGAGGTGGGGGGAGGGGGCACCGCAAGGCAATTGGAGGAGGGGAATTGTGTTGAGAAGGGGAATTTGATGATATCAGAGGGTAAGAATTGATCTAGGAGGGGAAATTCGGGGAGGTGCACTAGGAGAAGAGAATTTGTGCTACAAGGAGGATGGGGGGGGGTTGTTTTGTGCTGTAAAAGTAATATTGTGGGGGGGGACTTGTGCTAGTAGAGATGATTGGGGTATTGGTGCTAGGACACAGGGATATTTGTGGGGGGGGGATACGTGTTAGGTTGGGGGATTGAGGAGGGGAATCTGTGCCTGAAGTAGGTAATTTGGAGTGGGGGGGGTGTGATTTGTGCTGGGGGTATATGAGGAGAGAATTTGAGCTAGGAAGGGGACTTTATTTTTTTTTATTGGTGGGGGAATATATGCTGGGATGGGGGATTAAGGAGGGGAATGTGTGCTGGGAGGGGGTAATTTGGAGTGGTGGTGGTGGGGGGGGGGGGTGATTTGTGCTTGGAGGTTGTATTTGTGGGGTAGGGGATTTGAGCTAGGAAGGGAAATATTTTTTTTTGGGGGGGGGGGGTGATTTGTGCTGGGGGGTATATGAGAATAAAGAGGATTTTTGCTGGGGGGGATGGGGGGGCAAAGATTTGTGCTGGGAGGGGGGGGATTTTTGTTTGGGGGCTAAGCATGTTTGCTTTCTCAATTTTTTGTTTTGGTGGGGGGGGGGGTTGTTGACACATAATGCTCATACATCTTGTGGGGGGGGCACATTTTGTATATTCACCCCGGGCTCTAGACAACCTTGTCCCTACGCTGTTAAAAACCTCGACATGTTTGGTGTCTATTTACTCGCCGCGTCATCTTTTATATTGTAACAAAAACTTGGGGATTGTTTTGTGTGCGTTAAAATTTGTGTTTGATAAAACAGTTGTGCAAATACGATGCAAGTTTAAAAAAAAATAAATTGGCACCATTTTTTCTCCAGCGCCCAGAAAACATATCATTTATGGGAGATGGGGAGGGGGGGAGATGGGGAGGGGGGGAGATGGGGGAGGGAGGGTTCTAAGCAACTTTTTGGCAAGTAACACGTGTGCGTGAAAAATGACAAAAAACGGCTCTGTACACGAAGGGTTTAATCTATAATCTAAAAAAAACTGAAAAAAAAAACAAAAGCAGAAATGGAATTGCACAGCTGGTGACAAATGTAAAAAAAAAGGGAAAAAAAAAAAATCGGGGGTTTCTCTCTGCACACAGGGGACCCTTGGTATGTTGTTAGTTAAGGCAGCATTAAAAGCAAAAAAAAAAAAACAAAAACACACAAACCGCAAAAACCACAAAAAAAAACCCACAAACCCCACCCCAAAAAAACCCACAAAAAAAAAAAAAAAAAACACAACACGATAAAACCCAAAAAGGACAAAACCACCCCTCCAAAAAAAAGAAAGAAAGAAAAAAAACCACAGGAAAAAAAGAAAAAAAAGGGAAAATCAGGGGTTTCTTCCTGCACACTGGGGACCCTTGGTTTTGGTAGCATTAAAAGCAAAAAAAAAAATATATAAAAAACAAAAACACAACACAAAAAAATATGAATTTAAAAAAAAAACAAACAAACTGCAAAAACCACAAAAAAACCCACAAAAAGCAAAAAACACAAAAACTACAAAAAATAAAAGCACAACACAATAATAAACACAAAAAAAAAACCAATAAAGGACAACCCCCCCCCCAAAAAAACCCCCAACACAATAAAACACAATCGTACGAAAAGGAAAGTTCTGAAGCCCGAAAACCGTCATCCGAATGCAGATCTGCCGACGCGAAGCGCCGATTCCGGGACGCACAGCCGCCTCAGAGTTCTACGTCACCAATTTCACCTTTTTATTATAAAATGACAATTTCCTGCCGTTGTTTAGCAGCCGCCATGGAAGCTGCCGCGGCCGCCGCCGCGCTCTTCTTTTAAACCGTCCGACTACAAAAATCTTCCAACCACAAAAGTTTTTAGACCACAAAAGCGACTCCCCGAGGTGGCGATTTGTAGCGGGGGATGTTTGGGGGTCTCTGGGTTCCCTTTTTATCTCCGGTTTTGATACAAAGTATCTGTTCAAACTTAAAACAAAATGAATATAAAACCAAAATCCGGAGGAAGTGTTTGTAGTCGGAGCGGCTGGGGGGGGGTCGCCGATGTATCGGTTGCTAGGATTGGACACAAGGACTGGGGTCCAGGAACACACCTCTGGGGGCTCCGCCGGGGTCGCCGATGTATCGGTTGCTAGGATTGGACACAAGGACTGGGGTCCAGGAACACACCTCTGGGGGGGGGGGGCGCAGGAATGGATACTCGGTGACAACCTGGCAGGATGGACGGTCTCGGGGGGGTCTTACCTGGAAGCTCGGCCCCTCCAGGGGATCCGGGGAGATGTTAGGTGGCCAGACGGACGAAGAGAGAGCGGAATGTTGGATCAGCCATCAGAGGGGAGCAGAGTGAGAGGAGACATTTCCTGTCTGCACGACTACATTACCCAGAGCCTGACAACCCTCCGCTCCCAGCATGCACTGCGGCTGCTACATTTAACCTCTCACCTCCCGGCTTTGTCTGTTCGCTGCCTTGTGTCGTGTCGCCATTCGCAGCTGACGCAGTCTGAGCCTCAAAAGGCTGCCGGGCTCATTTCCACCGGATGCGGCTGAACGCATGCGCAAGAAGAACGAGCCGAGCTGACACCAGTGCGGCGCCTTCACATGCGTTTTTAAACAAAATGAGAGCCCGCCGCATGTTTCTGCAGAGAAATGAACCAGAATCCATGTAAATGCATAAAACCCCCCCAATGTATATTATTACACCGCAAATGCAACAAACAAAACAATGCAAATGCATGTCACTGTGCACGAGCAACTGCGGGCTGAGCGCAGGAAACAAGCCCAAGAGGCCCGCACCCACCATATGCGTCTTCTTGGAAAACGCATTTTTATCGCACTTTTGACGCGTTCAGTTATAATCAACGCCACGCAGAGCGCGCTTTACGCTTTATCTGTGTTTTGTATGCGTTTTCCTCCTTCGGCCTCGGTTCGCACTAATGCGGTGCGGGAAACGCAGCAAATCCTGCATTACAATCGCACAGCGTCCAGGCGATCTGCTACGGGGGTCAATGTTAGATTAACGACCCCTCCCCCCTCGAAACAGATCGCAAAACGCAGTGCGATTACCAGAATTCGCACACCCATGGGATGCGTATCAGATGGGGGGAAACAAAAGGGTCCTGCATTGTTCTTGGTGCGGATGGGATGCGATTTGAGCCGAACAAAACGTATGTCCTGCACAGACGTCGCATACGATGTGCCCAGGGGTGGACTGACAACTCATGGGGCCCCCGGGCAATAGGGGATCATGGGGCCCCTGCAGGGGCGGACTGACAACTCATGGGGCCCCCAGGCAATAGGGGATCATGGGGCCCCTGCAGGGGCGGACCGACAACTCATGGGGCCCCCGGGCAATAGGGGATCATGGGGCCCCTGTGTCCTTGTCCAAACTTAAAAAAGCTTATGAAAAAAGGGGCAGGGGCATCTCAAGGGGCCCCCTACTGACCCCGGGCCCTCGGGCAGTCCGCCCCTGGATGTTCCGCGCTGCATTAGTGTGAACCCGGGCTCAGGCTAGGTTGCTGTGCGTTTTGCAGGAACGCACTACAGTCCAATACACTACAGTGATGCGACAATTTGAGGTGCGATTTGCAACACATCTGACACAAACGTCTACGCAAAACGCACGAAAAGCAACGCATTCACTAGAAATCGCTGCGGTTCCAACCAAGTCAGAATCGCGCCGATAAGACCGCTGTAATTGCGGACAACAGGGGGCGCTCGGCATGCGGTTTGCAAGTCGCATGACATGGCAAATCGCATGCCAGGTCGCACCCGGGGTGACCGGGGACTTAACATGATTTCCTATGAGACTCGGTCACATCTCTGCGTTTTGGTGCGATTTTTGGAAAGGGGCGGGGACTTTTTTTAAACGCAAAACATTGCGTTTCGGTTCAATAGACTTCAATGGACATGCTGCAGGAATGCAAGTAGTGCATTTTTTATGCGTTTTTGATGCCTTTTGCATTTTTAATCTGCCCAGCCACAAGTTGGCCAAAAAAAATAAAAAATAAAAAAAGCAAAACGCATGAAAAACGTGTCAAAAATGCAAGTGAAAAAACCGCACCACAAAACGCACTGCAGAAACAGATCAAACGCAGACTGCATAGGTGTGAGCCGAGCCTTAGGGCCGGTCCACACCATAAAAACGCAGTCTGGATGCATTCCGGACGTGTTTCTATATGTGCATTTTTGATGCGTTCTGGTGCGTTTTTTATCTGTTCTGGTGCGTTTTTGACGTGTTCCAGTCAGGGGCAGACTGACAACTCATGGGGCCCCTGGGCAATAGGGGATCATGGGGCCCCCTACAGACCCCGGGCCCTCGGGCAGTACCCGAGTGCTCGAATGGTCTCCGCCCCTGGTTCCAGTTCATTTTCTTCCTCTCTCTTTTTCGCCAACTTAATAAATAAAAGTGCGTTCCAGTGCGTTTATGGTACACTCCGGTGCGTTTATGGTGCGTTCCAGTGCATTTATGGTGCGTTCCAGTGCATTTATGGTGCGTTCCGGTGCATTTATGGTGCGTTCCGGTGCGTTTTTGATGCGTTTTACTGCCTTCCAGTACAGTTCATTGCGGAAAAAATGCAGCCTGTTCCACTTTTTTTCATGAAGCTGAAACGCACTGGAACTGATTTGGTTCAAAATAAAAACCGCACTGGACTGCATGTGGTGTGAACTGGCCCCCAGTCCCCTGGGAAAACCGGACGAACTAATAAAAACGCATGCTGCGTGTTTGGTGCGTTTTCGGTTTTCGTTACCTTTGCCTGTAATGGAAGGGTTGCTTTCAGGAAAGCGCATTGAAGACACAGCAAGCAGCAGCGCAGAGCACTCCCCAGAAACGCACGGACAGACGCACGCACGGACAGTTGTATGCGATGTAAAGCGGACTGTGTGCTTCTGACACGTTGGGCAGGTGCGTTTCAGCGCTGTAAAAACGCACAGGTTTGAACGAGCCGTAAAGTGAGGTTCACATCTATACCTCTCGGCAACACAAGGCAAACATCGCACTTTCCCATCATGCGCTGAAACGCGCTGCCCTTTAGCGGACGCACGGCAGAGTCAATAAAGCTGGTTACACATCTATGCGGGTCAGGAATGACAGAAAATCGCACTTTCCAGAAACGCACAGAAACAGCGGATGTGCGGCGGGGCCAGTAATTGTTGACGGCGCCCCCATGCATCTGCAAACATGCGTGCCAAACCATGCGCTGCGTTTTTGGAAAAGGGTCAGGGACTTATTTCCCACATTTTCTGGAGTATTTCCAAAAGTCGCTCAGAGTTGCGGCCCAATCACGTGAGGGCATGTCACTTGAGGGCGTGGCATCGTTCTCTAATTCTGTAACCGGAAGCCCCACAGACTGGAAATTCCACCCGGAAGGTCGGTGACCGGGAAATGCCGCCGGCAGAGTTCACCAATCATCTCACTAGAAGGATATGAAGAGAACCCCGGGAGTCACAATTCATGGAAGAGAGCATCCTCGTTATTCCTAGAACTCCGCCCTCCCCTTCAATCTGGCACAGGTGTACCTGCTCCTCCCCTTCAGTCTTGCACAGGTGTACCGGCTCCTCCCCTTCAGTCTTGCACAGGTGTACCTGCTCCTCCCCTTCAGTCTTGCACAGGTGTACCAGCTCCTCCCCTTCAGTCTTGTACAGGTGTACCGGCTCCTCCCCTTCAGTCTTGCACAGGTGTACCTGCTCCTCCCCTTCAGTCTTGCACAGGTGTACCGGCTCCTCCCCTTCAGTCTTGCACAGGTGTACCGGCTCCTCCCCTTCAGTCTTGCACAGGTGTACCTGCTCCTCCCCTTCAGTCTTGCACAGGTGTACCAGCTCCTCCCCTTCAGTCTTGTACAGGTGTACCTGCTCCTCCCCTTCTGCCTTGCACAGGTGTATCGGCTCCTCCCCTTCAGTCTTGCACAGGTGTATCGGCTCCTCCCCTTCAATCTTGCACAGGTGTATAGGCTCCTCCCCTTCAGGCTTGCACAAGTGTACCGGCTCCTCCCCTTCAGTGGTGCACAGTTGTAGAGGCTCCTCCCCTTCAGTCTTGCACAGGTGTACTGGCTCCTCCCCCTTCAGTCTTGCACAGGTGTAGCAGCTCCTCCCCTTCATTGGGATCTTCCTCCCATGGACTTCATCAGGTGCTTTCTCCCATGGACTTCTTCAGATGTTTCTTCCAATGAACTTCATCAGGTGCTTCTCAGGGACGTCATCAGGTACTTCCTCTCATGGACTTCATCAGGTGGTCCTCCCATGGACTTCATCAGTTTCTTCCTCCTTTGCACCTCATCAGGTGCTTCCTCCCAGGGACATCATCGGGTGCTTCCTCCCATGGACTTCATCAGGTACTTCCTCCCAGAGACGTCATCAGGAGCTTCCTCCCATGGACTTCATCAGGCATCAGGTGCTTCCTCCCATGGACATCATCAGGTGCTTCCTCCCATGGACTTCATCGGGTGCTTCCTCCCATGGACTTCATCAGGTGCACAGACACAGGACTGTAACTGCAGAGATCTGCCACTAGGGGCTCCCTAAAGACACAAGAACCTGGAATCTGGAACATCAGCTTTGAGTGACCTGCCCTTTAAGGTCCTGTTCACGCCCCTTATGTGATTGGTACAATGTGGTGCCATTGGCTGTAAATGTTATCCCAATCAACCTCAATGTACTTGTGCTGCATTAATGTGCGATGCCATGCACTGTGGAAAATGCTGCACGCACATGTGTTAGGCAGGCCATTGACATGAATCACGCATGTTAACATCCATGCACTAATGTACCGCAACAATGTAAACGAGCCCTTAAAGCTGAACTCTTGGACAGAAGTGAGTGCAGCTCTGTGTTCCTTAGTACGTCATTAAATGTACTTTTTTATAAAGCTGTGTGAATGTGTTCTGTCAGTGCAGATGTACAGCAGGGCTCAGAATGGGAGAAGCACAAGGAGACTATCAGTTCATCTGCTAAGAAGAAGCTTGCTGATAGGAGGAGAGAGCAGAGTGACAGAGAGATGAGCTCATTCGCAATTCACTGTCCAATCATTGGCTTGGTTGTGGGTCCAAAATGACCCGGGCTCAGAGGAAGTGGGTGGAATGAAGCTGGCCATCAGCCAGAGGACATCAGATCCTACCTGTAGGGGAGGCTGCAGATGCTGTTAGGTCCAAAGACAAAATTGCACTTTAACAGCATCTGCAGCCTCCCCTACAGGTAGGATCTGATGTGCTCTGGCTGATGGGCAGCTTCATTCCACCCACTTCCTCTGAGCCCAGGTCATCCCGGACGCACCCCCAATAAAGAACAGCAACACGCCGGTCCCTACCAATGGGAACAGGCTTGAATTACCCAGCGCCAGACATGGTAGCCGTGGTATCGAGCCTTAAGATGGATGGGGGGGGGTTATAATTATAGGTATAAAAGAATGTAGAAATCATAACAATCATAAATCCGGAGAAACAGGAAAAAAGTATCTGTGAGGAAGAAACAATGAAACAATGTAACTTTATATATACCTCTAAACTGTGTCCGACGTTCCTGAGCCGGCAGTATAGGAGTTCGGTCACCTCGCTGTACAGACTGCAAGTTCTTGTTCTGGCTCAGCATGAAGTTGGGAAACAGAACGAACCATTGTGTGCCGGCGAAGAGTGTGACGTCACATCCTGCCCCCGGAACACGACTGCCCCGTGTGCGCCGCAACAAAGACAACGCAGAGGAAATGAGAGAATAATGGATCTTAAACATCAAGTTCAATCTGCCAGAATTTTACCATCCCCCATCAACAAGATAAATTCCCACTGACCCCCAATGTAAGGGACATTCTTCCCACTGATGACCAATGTAAGGGACATTCTTCCCACTGACCCCCAATGTAAGGGACAGTCTTCCCACTGACCCCCAATGTAAGGGACATTCTTCCCACTGACCCCCCAATGTAAGGGACATTCTTCCCACTGACCCCCCAATGTAAGGGACATTCTTCCCACTGACCCCCCAATATAAGGGACATTCTTCCCACTGACCCCCAATGTAAGGGACATTCTTCCCACTGATCACCAATATAAGGGACATTCTTCCCACTGACCACCAATGTAAGGGACATTCTTCCCACTGACCCCCAATGTAAGGGACATTCTTCCCACTGACCCCCAATGTAAGGGACATTCTTCCCACTGACCCCCAATGTAAGGGACATTCTTCCCACTGACCCCCCAATGTAAGGGACATTCTTCCCACTGATCACCAATGTAAGGGACATTCTTCCCACTGACCCCCAATGTAAGGGACATTCTTCCCACTGACCCCCAATGTAAGGGACATTCTTCCCACTGACCCCCAATGTAAGGGACATTCTTCCCACTGACCCCCAATGTAAGGGACATTCTTCCCACTGATCAATGTAAGGGACATTCTTCCCACTGACCCCCAATGTAAGGGACATTCTTCCCACTGACCACCAATGTAAGGGACATTCTTCCCACTGATCCCCAATGTAAGGGACATTCTTCCCACTGACCTCCAATGTAAGGGACATTCTTCCCACTGACCCCCAATGTAAGGGACATTCTTCCCACTGATCCCCAATGTAAGGGACATTCTTCCCACTGACCCCCAATGTAAGGGACATTCTTCCCACTGACCCCCAATGTAAGGGACATTCTTCCCACTGATCAATGTAAGGGACATTCTTCCCACTGACCTCCAATGTAAGGGACATTCTTCCCACTGACCTCCAATGTAAGGGACATTCTTCCCACTGACCCCCAATGTAAGGGACATTCTTCCCACTGATCACCAATGTAAGGGACGTTCTTCCCACTGACCCCCAATGTAAGGGACATTCTTCCCACTGACCCCCAATGTAAGGGACATTCTTCCCACTGACTCCCAATGTAAGGGACATTCTTCCCACTGACCCCCAATGTAAGGGACATTCTTCCCACTGACCACCAATGTAAGGGACATTCTTCCCACTGATCCCCAATGTAAGGGACATTCTTCCCACTGACCTCCAATGTAAGGGACATTCTTCCCACTGACCCCCAATGTAAGGGACATTCTTCCCACTGATCCCCAATGTAAGGGACATTCTTCCCACTGACCCCCAATGTAAGGGACATTCTTCCCACTGACCCCCAATGTAAGGGACATTCTTCCCACTGATCAATGTAAGGGACATTCTTCCCACTGACCTCCAATGTAAGGGACATTCTTCCCACTGACCTCCAATGTAAGGGACATTCTTCCCACTGACCCCCAATGTAAGGGACATTCTTCCCACTGATCACCAATGTAAGGGACGTTCTTCCCACTGACCCCCCAATGTAAGGGACATTCTTCCCACTGACCCCCAATGTAAGGGACATTCTTCCCACTGACTCCCAATGTAAGGGACATTCTTCCCACTGACCACCAATGTAAGGGACGTTTGATACATGTTACATGATAACAATATTAGAGATGATGATGTAAAATGAGAAGCTGAGAATGTTAATATCTGACATATGAACACTTTGTACCATCTACACGGCCAGTGCCAGCTGACAACACGCGGTGACATCACACGCCTCCAGGCATGTACAGCGGGAAGAGTCACCAGATATTTCTTGGTTTACTGGCTAGACTGGATTATAGGAGGATCTCAGAGCTCAGAGGAGACACAACCGGCCCTTCACCACCCTTTCCAGACATATCCGGTCAGAATGGAGATCATATTCCAGCAGGGAGTCACAACAATGATCAAAGCCAAGGCTGGTGTCTGGGGAGTGAAACCTGCTGAGCCCATTACGAGGGGTTCCCACCATCCCTGTGGTGAGATCCCAGTTCTGTACCCCCACTGTGCCCATTATGAGGGGTTCCCACCATCCCTGTGCTGAGTCCCAGGGAGACCAACCATTTGCTGATCTCCGCTTCCTGCTAATTGCCCAGTAGTGACCTGTGAAACGTCAGACCCGGGTCCTAGTGTCCCAGGTGGGTAAGAAGCTTCTGGAGTTGATCTTCACAGAGCAGGAGAACACATCTTTTAGACTCCAGATATGTCAGTAAGGTGAACTAAAAAAAGGAATTTTATTATTAATATATATAACATTTTTTATTATTATTATCAATATTATTATGTAATGGTTAAACTATCCTTCAAAGAGGACCTGTCATTTCTATTTTTACCATATATATATATATACCCTATATTGTCAGATGTATTGGGCCCGCCCTCCCAATCATGTGATTCAGGTGTTCCAATCCCCTCCCAATCATGTGATTCAGGTGTTCCAATCCCCTCCCAATCATGTGATTCAGGTGTTCCAATCTCCTCCCAATCATGTGATTCAGGTGTCCCAATCCCCTCTATATCATGTGATTCAGGTGGTCCAATCCCCTCCATATCATGTGATTCAGGTGGTCCAATCCCCTCCATATCATGTGATTCAGGTGTTCCAATCCCCTCCATGGACACAGGTGTATACAATCAAGCCCCTAGGCATGCAGACTGCTTCTACAAACATTGGTGAAAGAATGGGTCGCTCTCAGGAGCTCAGTGACTCCAAGCGTGGTCCCGTGATAGGTGGCCACCTGGGCAATAAGTCCATCCATGACATTTCCTGGCTACTAAATATTCCACGCTCAACTGTTAGTGGGATTATAACAAAGTGGAAGCCACTGGGAACAACAGCCACTCAGCCACCAAGTGGTAGGCCACGTCACATGACAGGGCGGGGTCAGCGCATGCTGAAGCGCACAGTGCGCAGAAGTCACCAACTGTCTGCAGAGTCAATAGCTAAAGACCTCCAAACTTGGTGTGGCCTTCAGATGAGCCCAACAACAGTGCGTAGAGAGCTTCATGGGATGGGTTTCCATGGCCGAGCAGCTGCATCCAAGCCTTCCATCACCAAGTGCAATGCAAAGCGTCGGATGCCGTGGTGTAAAGCACGCCGCCACTGGACTCTAGAGCAGGGGAGACGTGTTCTCTGGGGGGACCAATCCCGCTTCTCTGTCTGGCAATCCGATGGACATGTCTGGGTTTGGCGGTGGCCAGGAGAACGGTACTTGCCTGACTGCACTGTGCCAAGTGTACCGTTTGGTGGAGGGGGGATTATGGTGTGGGGGTGTTTTCATCACTTTCTCTCCTCAATTTTTCCATTCTTAAAAGCCATGACACAAGCACACTGACCTTAGCCAAAAAGCTCTTTTTTTTTTATCCTTTTCTTTATTTTTAGGGGTTTACCTGAGAGGACCACAGTCTCAGGGTAAGTGGCATCATGCATGCCGTGATGGTCCGGGGAATTTGTCTGTCGTGCGATTCACGTTAGGCATCGTACCGCTGAGTGAATGTATTTATTGTACGATTGGAACTGTATTGTCACGCGGTGTATTAAGCGCTGGGTCACAGTACAGGGTGAGATGTTCTCCAACCAAAGTATCGTCTTTTTATACTTTTGTAAAAGAGAAAATATATTTTTCAACAAACCAAAATCATCCCTGTATCCAATGACTTTCAAACTCCTCTCCATTTCCAGGTACCTCCTCAAACCCCTCCCCTTCCCTTCCACATTTGTCTTTCATCATTATTCTCAGCAGAGGTTCAAGTATCAGTGGCGTCTCCCCAGTAGCATGCGGTGGACCCAATGAAAATACCCCCAAGGTCCAGAGGGACTGGCAGCAGTTGTCACCTACAAGAGATTGGCAGCCGAGGTCAGACACATTTTGTTTTATTTTTTTTTATGTCCGCGGAGGTGCGAAAAAACAAAAAAACCTGTAAGTGAACAAAAAACGTGCAAGTGCAAAACACAAAAAAGTGCACTTAGGGGTGTGTCTTAGTCCACCACCCCCCCCAAAGGGTAGGACCTCTAACCTAATCCCCCGGGGCACGAGGCTCCTGCCAGGGACTGAGGTTTCCACATGGTCCAACTAGTCAAAAGACCTGCTGGACCCCTTTCCTTGTGGCTACCCAAAGCCAACCACCAAGTACTAGGTCAGGGTGCTCTCTGGGGGAGGGGGGTGAGAGGGAGATTTTCTGGGTGGGAATTTATAAGTATTTGACTAATCCCACACTTTTGGAGGGCTGAGCCAGAAAAGAGTATGCAAATTAGGGTGACCATGATCCTATGCGGTAGGATCAGAACACTCTCCCTAATGTGTAACAAAAAAGGAGAGAAAGGGACAGAGAGAGCAAATATGCTAATTAGATACCAAATACTCTCCCTAAATTAAAACAGTAAGGTCAAAAATCATCCTTATTGGTGAATGTAGGATATGGTGGGAGGGGGTGATCCATTCTGGAAGTGTGTGTCCATGCCAACAAACCGAGCGGGCATCTGGAAAAAGTAGGGGTTTTTCTGGGTGGGAAAAGTCAGATAAATTTGCATAGATTTGACTCATCTACACTTTTGGAGGGCTGAGCCAAGCAGAAAGTGGTATGCAAATGAGGGTGACCATGATCCTTTGCAATTTGCAATCAGCAGGAGGATTGAATGTGGAAGGAAAAAACCCCCAAAAAAAAAGTAAAAGAAAAAAGCCTTTTTGGCTAAGGTCAGTGTACTTGTTTTGGCTTTTATGGTGTCGAGAATGGAAAAAAGTGAGGATGAATGATGGGAAAAACATGACGAGTAATGAAAGTTGTTTGGTGATAAAGTATGTAAGTCTGTGTGTGAGAATCGGTAGGATTGGCCGAGGCCGGGGTGTTATGGGGCCCGTGGGTTTCTGTTAGGATTGAGGGAAGTTTGAGGCGCTATGAGTTGAAGGACGATGGGAGAAGTGTGGGGTCAAAGGAACAAAAGTGATGAACAAGAAGAGTTGGAAGAAAGGGAAAGGCTGGAGCTGATTGGAGGTTTCAGTGAAAATCAGAGTAAGAAAGTATGGGGAAAGGTATGGATTGGGTGGGGGGAGGTCATAGGTGGGATGTGGCATGGATGGGGGGGGGTTGATAGGTGGCACGTGGCATGGATGGGGGTGGGTCATAGGTGGGATGTGGCGTGGATGGGGGGGGTGGGGGTCATAGGTGGGATGTGGCATGGATGGGGGGGGGTGGGTCATAGGTAGGATGTGGCATGGATGGGGGAGGTCATAGGTGGGACGTGGCATGGATGGGGGGGTTGATAGGTGGGACGTGGCATGGATGGGGGGGTTGATAGGTGGGACGTGGCATGGATGGGGGGGTTGATAGGTGGGACGTGGCATGGATGGGGGATTGATAGGTGGGACGTGGCATGGATGGGGGGGATTGATAGGTGGGACGTGGCATGGATGGGGGGGATTGATAGGTGGGACGTGGCATGGATGGGGGGGATTGATAGGTGGGACGTGGCATGGATGGGGGGGATTGATAGGTGGGACGTGGCATGGATGGGGGGGTCATAGGTGGGATGTGGCATGGATGGGGGGTTGATAGGTGGGATGTGGCATGGATGGGGGTTGATAGGTGGGATGTGGCATCGATAGGGGGGGGGGGGATATAGGTGGGATGTGGCATGGATAGGGGTTGATAAGTGGAATGTGGGATGTGGCATGGATGGGGGTTGATAGGTGGGATGTGGCATGGATGGGGGGGTTGATAGGTGGGATGTGGCATGGATGGGGGTTGATAGGTGGGATGTGGCATCGATGGGGGGGTCATAGGTGGGATGTGGCATGGATGGGGGTTGATAGGTGGGATGTGGCATGGATGGGGGTTGATAGGTGGGATGTGGCATCGATAGGGGGGGGGGGATATAGGTGGGATGTGGCATGGATAGGGGGTTGATAAGTGGAATGTGGGATGTGGCATGGATGGGGGTTGATAGGTGGGATGTGGCATGGATGGGGGGGTTGATAGGTGGGATGTGGCATGGATGGGGGTTGATAGGTGGGATGTGGCATCGATGGGGGGGTCATAGGTGGGATGTGGCATGGATGGGGGTTGATAAGTGGGATGTGGCATGGATGGGGGGGGTCATAGGTGGGATGAGGCATGGATAGGGGTTGATAGGTGGGATGTGGCATGGATGGGGGGGGTCAATGGTGGGATGTGGCATGGATAGGGGTTGATAGGTGGGATGTGGCATGGATGGGGGGGGGGTCATAGGTGGGATGTGGCATGGATAGGGGTTGATAGGTGGGATGTGGCATGGATGGGGGGGTCATAGGTGGGATGTGGCATGGATGGGGGGGGTCATTGGTGGGATGGGGCATGGATGGGGGGGTCATTGGTGGGATGGGGCATGGATGGGGGGGTCATTGGTGGGATGGGGCATGGATGGGGGGGTCATTGGTGGGATGGGGCATGGATGGGGGGGTCATTGGTGGGAAAGGGCATGGATGGGGGTTGATAGGTGTTTGCCGACATGAGAGTTTCAAAGAAGATTGACATTTGTTAGACGCATTTCTGCTGAATTTGTTGTTGTATTCTGTCTCTCAGTGTTACAGCGAACATTCCATTGTTAGACCGATCGTTTCTGTGTGAGGGGCGAACATTCCATTGTTAGACCGATCGTTTTCTGTGTGAGGGGCGAACATTCCATTGTTAGACCGATCGTTTCTGTGTGAGGGGCGAACATTCCATTGTTAGACCGATCGTTTCTGTGTGAGGGGCGAACATTCCATTGTTAGACCGATCGTTTCTGTGTGAGGGGCGAACATTCCATTGTTAGACCGATCGTTTCTGTGTGTGAGGGGCGAACATTCCATTGTTAGACCGATCGTTTCTGTGTGAGGGGCGAACATTCCATTGTTAGACCAATCGTTTCTGTGTGAGGGGCGAACATTCCATTGTTAGACTGATCGTTTCTGTGTGAGGGGCGAACATTCACCATGGGGGGGGAGCAAATATGCATTTCCTGCACTGTATAGACCCCTATATACTGTATATATATGTAATAATAGATTATTAATAATAATAATATGAATAATAATAATATGAATAATATTTCTTTTGCCTTCCTCTGGATCAACTTGTAGGATTATAACTTTCTTTCTATGGTTGACCTGGATGGACTTTTGTCTTTTTTCAGCCAGACTAACTATGTACTATAACTATGAGGGATTTTTTAATGGCTTTCCCGCCCGATAGCAGAAATACTGCTTCAGGGCGGCACGGGTGTGCAAAATCTTGTATATGTGATTTTTGCATACCGGGAGGGGGGGGGGGGGGGGGGGGGGGGGCGTGCACCCTACCCATGATGCCATTCGCAGCCTCGGCTGATTCCCCGCTGGCACCCGGTGATCGCTGAGTATCTCCAACAGGGAAGAGATCTGAGTGTAAACAATACTGATCTCTCCTGCCAGCAAGGATACGCTGCTTTGTATCTCTCCGCCGCACAGCATGTCTCCCTAGTAACACAGCACACAGTTAACCCTTTGATCGCACCAGATGTTAACCCCTTCCTGCCCAGTGCCATTAGTACAGTGTCGGGGGCTTTTTATTAGCACTGATCTCTGTATTGGTGTCACTGGGGATGTCAGTGACACCAAGTCAGTTTTCCCCCCCCCAGTGTCAGAGCGCCCCCCCCGTAGTCCCGCTGTAAGTTGCCAATCGCCGCCATTACTAGTATAAAGGATAAAAAAAATCCCAGTATCTATACCGCCATTTGTAGACGTAAATCCCGTAAATTTCCCGTAAATCAACCAATTTACACCCACCCTGAAAAACTCCTATTTTCTCCCAGATGCCCAGAAGACACGGAGCAGAATACATTTTGGTTGAAATTTATGAGGGAAATGTGATTTTTTAAATTTTTTTACTGGACGTGTTCAATAGCAAAAAATCAAAAATATATATTTTTTCAAAATTGTTTCTTTTGCAAAATATACAAACCGCACAGGTGATCAATACCACTGAAAGCTCTATTCGTGGGGAAAAAAAACCCGTAAATTTAATTTGGGTGCGGCGTTACATGACCGCGCAATTGTCAAAGTAATGCAGCGCCATAAAGCAAAAAATGGCCTGGTCAGGAGGGGGGGAATCCTCTGGAGGGGGAGGGGAAGGGAAATCCTCCATAGGGGGAGGGGAGTGAAATTCTCTGTAGGGGGAGGGATTAATTCAGCTGAGACATGAAAGAGTTACACAGCTGGCTCCTCCTACCACCCCCCGTCTCATGACCTCCCCTCCCCGGAGGCCTGGTGGTATCTTCCGGGAGCGTAGCCAGAGGTAGAGAGGCGTGGAACGCAACGTCTGGAGCGCAACGTCTGGAAGCCGGCAGTGCGCTCTGATTGGCTAGCTCCATGACGGCGGAGGGGGAGGAGTTTCCCGCCAGCTGCTGCCAAGTTTCCCGCGAAAGTTGAAAGCGAGGAGAGCGGGGAGAGGTATGAGGGGCCCCTGGGGGTCCGGGTGTTGTGGGGGGCGGCGGGGGTTGTACCCCGGTGTATATCAGGCTCTGTGTTGGTGGCTATAGTGACAGCGGCGAGATTCGTCCCTAGTGAGGGGCCCTCAGGGTCTGGTTGGGCCCGCGATGGAGTGTGAGGACCTCCGGACTCCCTTCATGGCCGTCATTGGGGAGGGGTGTCACCTGCACCGGAAGTGAGGGGAAGTCCCTGCTGTGTGTGGTAGTGTCACTTCCTGTTCTGGTGACAACCTTCTCCCATGGAAATGAATTGTGGGGGAACTGTGACCCCGCCTCCTCTCTATGGAGGATATTTATTTCCTGGATCAGAACTTTCCTGAGCGGCTCAGTCGCAGCGCCATGCGTGTTCCATGCGTTGGGGTGATGCAGAGCCGCTCATTGATCCGCCTGACAGGCGTGTGGAGAATGGCGTATTGCACCAACATGTGACGCGGCTCTGCTACAGTCTGTGATCGCTCTGACATCACCGAAGGGGGAGGGGCTTTTAGAAAATATTCCTAATATAAACAAAAACCCCAATAACTGGGCTGCCTGCAATCGGGCATTGGGTGGGGGGAAGGGCTGGGGGCAATCGGGCATTGCGCGGGGGGGAAGGGCTGGGGGCAATCGGGCATTGCGAGGGGGGAAGGGCTGGGGGCAATCGGGCATTGCGCGGGGGGAAGGGTTGGGGGCAATCGGGCATTGCGCGGGGGGGAAAGGGCTGGGGGCAATCGGGCATTGCGCGGGGGGAAGGGCTGGGGGCAATCGGGCATTGCGAGGGGGGGAAGGGCTGGGGGCAATCGGGCATTGCGAGGGGGGAAGGGCTGGGGGCAATCGGGCATTGCGAGGGGGGAAGGGCTGGGGGCAATTGGGCATTGCGCGGGGGGAAGGGCTGGGGGCAATCGGGCATTGCGCGGGGGGGGAAGGGCTGGGGGCAATCATGCATTACTTTGCTAAAAAACATCCAATAAAAATTAAAATTTCTTTACAAAATATATTCTGCTACATGTCTTTGGTTAAAAGATAAAAATATCCCAGTGAATGTATATTGATTGGTTTGTGTGACAGTTATACAACTCTGGGGAATATACTGCAAGTTTTTGTTATTTCCATCCTGGTAATGGTGGTGATCAGCAACTTGTAGGGAGACTGTGATAGTGTGGCGGGCAATCTGATGCTAACTGACACTGAAAAGCTCAAGAAAACTGCTTCCCTGTGTATGTGAATGTATCTATGTATGTATATATACCGTATCCCCCAGAAGTGAGCCCCCCCCGGTCTGTATACAATGTATATATATATATAGTATCTCACAGAAGTGAGCCCCCCCCCTCCCCCTGGACTGTATACAATGTATATATATATATAATATCCCCCAGAAGTGAGTCCCCCCCCCCCCCCGGACTGTCTACAATGTATATATATATAGTATCCCCCAGAAGTGAGCCCCCCCCCCGACTGTATACAATGTATATATATATATATATATATATACCGTATCTCCCAGAAGTGAGTCTTCCCCCCCCCCCCCCTGGACTGTATACAATGTATGTATATATATATAGTATCCCCCAGAAGTGAGTCCCCCCCCCCGGACTGTATACAATGTATATATATATATATATAAGTGAGCCCATCCCCCCCCTGTTCCGGATATCCCCCAGAAGTGAGCCCCCCCTCCCCCGGACTGTATACAATGTATATATATATAGTATCCCCCAGAAGTGAGCCCCCCCCTCCCCCGGACTGTATACAATGTATATATATATATAGTATCCCCCAGAAGTGAGTCCCCCTCCCCCGGACTGTATACAATGTATATTTATATATATACAGCATCTCCCAGAAGTGAGCCCCCCCTCCCCCGGACTGTATACAATGTATATATATATATATATAGTATCCCCCCCAGAAGTGAGCCCCCCCTCCCCCGGACTGTATACAATGTATATATATATACAGCATCTCCCAGAAGTGAGTCCCCCCCCCCCCGGACTGTATACAATGTATATATATATATATATACAGCATCTCCCAGAAGTGAGCCCCCCCTCCCCCTGGACTGTATACAATATATATATATATACAGCATCTCCCAGAAGTGAGTCCCCCCCCCCCCCGGACTGTATACAATATATATATATATACAGCATCTCCCAGAAGTGAGTCCCCCCCCCCCCCGGACTGTATACAATGTATATATATATACAGCATCTCCCAGAAGTGAGTCCCCCCCCCCGGACTGTATACAATATATATATATACAGCATCTCCCAGAAGTGAGTCCCCCCCCCCCCGGACTGTATACAATATATATATATACAGCATCTCCCAGAAGTGAGTCCCCCCCCCCCCCCCCCCCCCCCGGACTGTATACAATATATATATACACAGCATCTCCCAGAAGTGAGTCCCCCCCCCCCCGGACTGTATACAATGTGTATATATATATACAGCATCTCCCAGAAGTGAGTCCCCCCCCCCCCCCCCCCCCCCCCGACTGTATACAATATATATATATACAGCATCTCCCAGAAGTGAGCCCCCCCCCCCCCGGACTGTATACAATGTGTGTGTATATATATACACACACACAGTCTTCCAGAACCTCACATGTAAAGGTGATGGACTGGCCAATCATGTCTCCAGACCTGAGCCCTATTGAGCATCTGTGGGGGATCCTCAAACGGAAGGTGGAGGAGCGCAAGGTCTCTAACACCCACCAGCTACATGATGACGTCATCATGGAGGAGGGGAAGAGGACTCCAGTGGCCACCTGTGAAGCTCTGGTGACCTCCATGCCCAAGAAGGTTAAGGCAGTGCTGGAATATAATGGCGGCCACACAAAATATGGACACCTTTTCACCGGTGGCGATGGGGGTGCGCGCGGGGGGGGGGGGGGTGTGTTCTGGAATGATGTCCATGGACGTCATCCCAGGATCACACCACCACACTGTAGCCATCCTTCGGTATCAGCGCGGATGGGAACTGGCTGACCTGTTAATGTCTTTAGATAGTGCTGAGGACGTCTCCATCTTGGATCATGCCTGCCGAGAAGAAACCGATGCGCTATGGGCACCCTGAGGGCCAGACAGATGTCAGCTTTGATGATACCGGAAGGTGAGGTTTTCTCCCTGAAGTCTTCTACAGGCAGACCTGCGGTTCGCTCGCTGTGCAGTACACCTCCTTAGATAGCACAGCCTGCATATGTAATAAACAATATAGCCGTCCCCGTGTCTGTATATCATCTGTACACAAAACAACACCAAACCCTGACACTGAGGGCACTGGATGTGCTACACATGTCCAAAACAAATCTTCATGGAAGTGCTCAGGACGTGTGTAGCATTCCCTCTCCTGATACTAGCTGGAACTTCCTGCAACTCCTGACACTCAAAATGACAACCAGAAGCTGCTGTGTGAATACAACTGTTGTAATAGGTGTTACTGTCAGAAAATAGAAGGTGTTTATAAACATCGATCAGACGGGAGATGGAGAGATACAAAGTAACATTGTTTATAAACATCGATCAGACGGGAGATGGAGAGATACAAAGTAACATTGTTTATAAACATCGATCAGACGGGAGATAGATACAAAGTAACATTGTTTATAAACATCGATCAGACAGGAGATGGAGAGATACAAAGTAACATTGTTTATAAACATCGATCAGACGGGAGATGGAGAGAGACAAAGTAACATTGTTTATAAACATCGATCAGACGGGAGATAGAGAGATACAAAGTAACATTGTTTATAAACATCGATCAGACGGGAGATAGAGAGATACAAAGTAACATTGTTTATAAACATCGATCAGACGGGAGATAGAGAGATACAAAGTAACATTGTTTATAAACATCGATCAGACGGGAGATAGAGAGATACAAAGTAACATTGTTTATAAACATCGATCAGACGGGAGATGGAGAGATACAAAGTTATTTTGTATCTCTCTCTCTCCCGTCTGATCGATGTTTATAAACAATGTTACTTTGTATCTATCTCCCGTCTGATCGATGTTTATAAACAATGGTACTTTGTATCTCTCTATCTCCCGTCTGATCGATGTTTATAAACAATGTTACTTTGTATCTTTCTATCTCTTGTCTGATCGATGTTTATAAACAATGTTACTTTGTATCTTTCTATCTCTTGTCTGATCGATGTTTATAAACAATGTTACTTTGTATCTCTCTATCTCCCGTCTGATCGATGTTTATAAACAATGTTACTTTGTATCTCTCCATCTCCCGTCTGATCGATGTTTATAAACAATGTTACTTTGTATCTATCTCCCGTCTGATCGATGTTTATAAACAATGTTACTTTGTATCTCTCTATCTCCCGTCTGATCGATGTTTATAAACAATGTTACTTTGTATCTTTCTATCTCTTGTCTGATCGATGTTTATAAACAATGTTACTTTGTATCTTTCTATCTCTTGTCTGATCGATGTTTATAAACAATGTTACTTTGTATCTCTCTATCTCCCGTCTGATCGATGTTTATAAACAATGTTACTTTGTATCTATCTCCCGTCTGATCGATGTTTATAAACAATGTTACTTTGTATCTCTCTATCTCCCGTCTGATCGATGTTTATAAACAATGTTACTTTGTATCTCTCTATCTCCCGTCTGATCGATGTTTATAAACAATGTTACTTTGTATCTCTCTATCTCCCGTCTGATCGATGTTTATAAACAATGTTACTTTGTATCTCTATCTCCCGTCTGATCGATGTTTATAAACAATGTTACTTTGTATCTCTCTATCTCCCGTCTGATCGATGTTTATAAACAGTTACTTTGTATCTCTCTATCTCCCGTCTGATCGATGTTTATAAACAATGTTACTTTGTATCTTTCTATCTCTTGTCTGATCGATGTTTATAAACAATGTTACTTTGTATCTCTCTGTCTCCCGTCTGATCGATGTTTATAAACAATGTTACTTTGTATCTCTATCTCCCGTCTGATCGATGTTTATAAACAATGTTACTTTGTATCTCTCTATCTCCCGTCTGATCGATGTTTATAAACAATGTTACTTTGTATCTCTCTATCTCCCGTCTGATCGATGTTTATAAACAATGTTACTTTGTATCTTTCTATCTCCCGTCTGATCGATGTTTATAAACAATGTTACTTTGTATCTTTCTATCTCTTGTCTGATCATGGTTTATAAACAAAGTAACATTGTTTATAAACCATGTAATATTCTTGATCTGTGATCGTAGTGCTGTTGCGTTTTTTTTCCCTATGTGCAGTATTTACATCTTTTGTATACATTTGTCTAGATAGGAATATGTACCACACACACATACAGACACGAACACAGACACAGAGACACACACACGTGCCAGGCAGAGCCTTTGCTTTGTACCATAGTGAGGCTCGTAGAGTGCGGATCACTAGCGATGCTGCCGGGGTGTTCAGGAATATCGCGGCCTTTGGGAGAGTATTGGGAACACTGGCAGCATGCTGAGCTGCAAACTTCATACTACTTCCTAATCCCCGACTGTATACTATTTATTTTTGTCTTTTTCTTTAAAACCAAACCTGTATTGCAGTTCTTTTGAAAGCATTTTTGTCATTATGAACCTCATTGTTCTTCCCGCAGGTGTATAGTGACTTGTGGCAGTGACGGCGACATTCGCATCTGGGAAGATCTGGATGACGATGACCCGAAGTCCTTCAATGTTGGAGAAAAGGTGTACTCCTTCGCTTTGAAAGTAAGCAGACCTCCTGCACTCTAAGGCCCCTTCCCCACGGGGCGGATTCCGAGCCGCAGGGGATCTGGGAGCAGAGTAGGCGGATGACACCCCCCACGTCTGCTGTGTGAATGCAGAGTGGGCCCCGCGTCTGCTGTGTGAATGTAGAGTGGGCCCCGCGTCTGCTGTGTGAATGCAGAGTGGGCCCCGCGTCTGCTGTGTGAATGCAGAGTGGGCCCCGCGTCTGCTGTGTGAATGCAGAGTGGGCCCCGCGTCTGCTGTGTGAATGCAGAGTGGGCCCCGCGTCTGCTGTGTGAATGCAGAGTGGGCCCCGCGTCTGCTGTGTGAATGCAGAGTGGGCCCCGCGTCTGCTGTGTGAATGCAGAGTGGAGCCCACATTCACTATATCCGCTCTCCCCGGACCCCGCATTCACCGTATCCGCTCTCCCCGGACTCCGCATTCACCACACCCGCTCTCCCCGGACCCCGCATTCACCACACCCGCTCTCCCCGGACCCCGCATTCACTATATCCGCTCTCCCCGGACCCCGCATTCACCACACCCGCTCTCCCCGAACCCCGCATTCACCACACCCGCTCTCCCCGGACCCCGCATTCACCACACCCGCTCTCCCCGGACCCCGCATTCACCACACCCGCTCTCCCCGGACCCCGCATTCACCACACCACACCGCTCTCCCCGGACCCCGCATTCACCACACCCGCTCTCCCCGGACCCCGCATTCACCACACCCGCTCTCCCCGGACCCCGCATTCACCACACCCGCTCTCCCCGGACCCCGCATTCACCACACCCCGCATTCACCACACCCGCTCTCCCCGGACCCTGCATTCACCACACCCCCCTCTCTCCCCGGACCCCGCATTCACCACACCCGCTCTCTCCCCCGGACCCCGCATTCACCACACCCGCTCTCCCCGGACCCCGCATTCACCACACCCGCTCTCCCCGGACCCCGCATTCACCACACCCCCGCTCTCCCCGGACCCCGCATTCACCACACCCGCTCTCCCCGGACCCTGCATTCACAATATTACATCTACAGACTGATTGTACTGTTGCGGGTTCAGTAACACTTCAATACTCTCATCCTATCACAGGACGGAAAGGTGGTCACCGCCTCCTCCAACAATGCAATTCAGACTCACACCTTTCCCGCTGGGGACCCGGATGGAATACTGACGCGCTTCACCACCAACGCCAATCATGTCGTTTTTAACACGGACGGAACGAGAGTGGCGGCGGGCTCCAGGTGGGTGTCTTCTCGGGGGTCCACTTTATGCTGCTGATTACCCACCAGGTTGTCTTACAATACAGAAGAACATCAGAAGCTGAAACGTCGTCAGTCAGTCCAGAATGTTTGTTCAATAAGTTCTGATTTACTTTGTCAAGTTTTAAGGAGCAGATCCTAAAGGATAAGTAACATGGTGCAGACCTCCCTCCGCACACCCCCGAATACCACCCCCCCCACCTTACCTGTGACAGCGAGCCTCTTCTCCCCTCACCCGTATTTTGATAATAGCTCGGCTGTGCAGGGCTCCATCCACCACGGCGTGTCATTCATTCACAGTAATCTGTGAATGAGAGAACTACTAGTACCATCAGCCACTGTGGCAGGCGGCTCCTGAATGAGCTGTGAGGGCAACGATGATCACTCTCATAGTTCATTCATAAGTCCTTGCTGGTCTGCCTCTTCTGCACGCGGCTCACACAGACACAACACAGGTGGAGGCCATGTGTCACCATTGTCCCTGGTTGTTGGTGTGACTTCTATATTGTCAGCGCCTGGTCATGGATACAGGAGAGTTTAACCCCTCCCCCTCCAGAGGATTTACCCCCCCCCCCCCACTTCCTGACCAACCCATTTTTCTACGGCGCTGCATTACTTTGACAATTGCGCGGTCATGCAACGCTGCACCCAAATGAAATATACGTCCTTTTTTTCCCACAAAATAGAGATCTTTTTCGGTGGTATTTGATCACCTCTGCAGTTTTTATTTTTTGCGCTGTAACCGACAGTTTTAAGAAAAGAAAAACTATGTTTTTGACTTTTTGCTATTACATGTCCAGTAAAAAAATTTGAAAAATCAAATTTTGTCATAAATTTCGGCCAAAATGTATTCCGCTCCGTGTCTTCGCTAAAAAAAAATCCCGATATGTGGAAGTTAATTGGTTTACGTGAAAGCTCTAGCGTCTACAATGGCGGGATAGATACGGGGATTTTTTCTTTTTTTTTATACTAGTAATGGCGGCGATCAGCGACTTATAGCGGGACTGCGGCGGACATTCTGACACTGGGGGGGAACTAACTAACTGCCACTGATATCCCCAGTGACACCAATACTGTGATCAGTGCTGATAAAAAGCACCGACACTGTACTAATGGCACTGGGCAGGAAGGGGTTAACATCTGGGGCCATCAAAGGGTTAACTGTGTGCTGTGCTTTACACTGTAAGCACACTGCTATGCAGAGCCATACAAAGCAGGAGCTGACGGGAGAGATCTGTGTTGTTTATACTGCCCCCCCCGTCCTAGATCGGCAATCACCGGGTGCTGGCTAGAAATCACTGGCAGGGACCCGGTGCTCTACCCCCCGGTCACACCAAACCCGACTTTGAAATTGTGTGACTTTCAGTGAAGTCGCAGGATTTCAGTCTGATGACGTGTCGATTTCAGGTGCGAGACATTGGACACAGGTGTCTATGCAAATCGCACCAAAAGCAGCGCATGCACTACCTTAGAAATCGGTGCGGCTCCGACCAAGTCGGGACCGCACCAATATGACTGCTGTGATTGCGGACAATAGGGTGCGACTTGGCATGCAGTGTACAAGTCGCATGGCATGCAAATCGCATGCCAATTGGCATCTAGTGTGACCGGGGACTTGACTGTCAGCAGAGCCATACAAAGCAGTGTGCAGGAGCTGACAGGAGAGATCTGTATTGTTTACATACTGATCTCTCCCCCATCAGTGATGATCGGCGGGTGCCGGCGGGGGATCACCGGCCGGTACCTGGTGATCGACAGCTGAGGCCGCGAATGGTGGCGGTGGTAGGGCGTGTGCGCCCCTTTCCAAGAAATGCAAAATCGTGTATATATATATATATATATGTGATTTTGCGCAGCCCTGCCGCCCTGTCGCAGTATTTCTGCTATGAGACGGCAGGAGGAAAGCGGTTAATGACAAATTACAGGAGAATCACAAACATGGAATGCAATAATTTCTTACAATTTTCAGAGGGTGCCAACAATTTTGTCCGGTTATTTTTTGGGGTTCTGCGAGGAATGGGTCAGATTTGGCTTTTTGTTTCTCCACTTTACAAATACAAACCAAAGAAATAAACATGAGAATGCCGAAACATTTGTCAATTTCTGGGTGAAGTGGGGTGTTATGTGACAGTAATGGGGGGGGACAAGATTTTTTGGCCATGGCTATATATAACGCCATCAATTATGCAGCGCTTTACATATATATTGTACATTCAGATCAGTCCCTGCCCCCGAGGGAGCGTGCTGCCCCCGCCCCCATTTAGCGTGCTGCCCCCGCCCCCATTTAGCGTGCTGCCCCCGCCCCGCAGGGAGCGTGCTGCCCCGCCCCCAAGCCAGCGTGCTGCCCCCGCCCCCGAGCCAGCGTCCCACCCCCTGACAGCGTCCCGCCCCCTGACAGCGTCCCGCCCCCTGACAGCGTCCCGCCCCCTGACAGCGTCCCGCCCCCTGACAGCGTCCCACCCCCTGACAGCGTCCCGCCCCCTGACAGCTTGCTGCCCCCCGACAGCGTGCTGCCCCTTCCACCCAGGGAGCGTGCTGCCCCTGCCCCCATTTAGCGTGCTGCCCCTGCCCCCAGGCAGCCAGCGTGCTGCCCCTGCCCCCAGGCAGCCAGCGTGCTGCCCCTGCCCCCAGGCAGCCAGCGTGCTGCCCCTGCCCCCCATTTAGCGTGCTGTCCCTGCCCCCCAGGGAGCGTGCTGTCCCTGCCCCCCAGGGAGCGTGCTGTCCCTGCCCCCCAGGGAACGTGCTGTTCCTGCCCCGAGGGAGCGTGCTGTCCCTGCCCCCCATTTAGCGTGCTGCCCCCAGGGAGCTCCTATCCCTAGTAGTAGCAGTGAGCTGTGCCCTCCACTGTCACTGTCATGTCAGTAATTGTATTGTTCTTGCAGTGATTTCTTGGTGAAGGTGGTGCAGGTGGAGGACAGCAGCGTGCAGAAGACGTTCCGTGGACACGAGGCGCCCGTGTTGAGTGTTTCTTTTGACCCCAAGGAAGATTATTTGGTGAGATGTATTTGATTGGCCTGTACCTGAGTATTGGGAACATTGCTATAGTACAGCGTTGTCACCTCTTAGGGCCAATTCACACTACGGGGGAGATTTACCAAAACTGGAGCACTCCGAAACTGGCGCGCCCGAGCCTGGCAGCCAATCAGCTTCTATCCTCAGCTTGTTCAATTAACCCCTCGTCCTCCAGAGGATGGTCATGCAACGCTGCACCCAAATGAAATTTACGTCCTTTTCTCCCCAAGAATAGAGCTTTCTTTCAGTGGTATTTGATCGCCTTTGCATTTAATTTTTGCACTATGAACAACAAAAAGACCGGCAATTTTGACAAAAAAAAAAAAATATTTTGGACTTTTTGCTATAAAACATAAAAAAAATAAAAAATAAAATTTTGTCATAAATTTTGGCCAAAATGTATTCCACTCCGTGTCTTTGCTAAAAAAAATCCTGATACGTGTAAATTTATTGTTTTACATGAAAGTTATAGCGTTTACAAATGGCGGGATAGATACTGGAATCGTTTTTTTTTTTTTTTTTTTTTTTTTTTTTTTAACTAGTAATGGCGGCGATCAGCGACTTGTAGCGGGACTGCGGCGGGCATTCTGACACTGGGGGGGGGGCAACTGACTTGGTGTCACTGACATCCCCAGTGACACCAATACCGTGATCAGTGCTAATAAAAAGCCCTGACACTATACTGATGTCACTGAGCAGGAAGGGGTTAACATGAGGGGTGATCAAAGGGTTAACTGTGTGTATTTTACAACAGAGGCATGCTGCTGTGTATCTCTCTGCTATGCAGACTTGGTGTCACTGACATCCCCAGTGACACCAATACAGTGATCAGTGCTAATAAGCATTGACACTGTACTAATGACACTGGGTAGGAAGGGGTTAACATCTGGGGCCATCAAAGGGTTAACTGTGTGCTGTGCTTTACACTGTAACCACACTGCTATGCAGAGCCATACAAAGCAGTGTGCAGGAGCTGACAGTGGAGAGATCTGTGTTGTTTATACTGCACAGCTCTCTCCCCTGTTGGAGATACTTGGCGATCACCGGGTGCTGTTTTTTATTAACATACTGTCACCCTAGCAGTACAGTGTCACCATGGTGACACTGTACTACTTGTGGGGGGTGATGAAGATTTTTTTTTTTATATACACAGATTGCTTTTACATCCATAAAGGCTGTAAAAGAAATCATGTTTCCTTCTCTCTGTCTGCATTCCTGCAGCCATTGAGAAATACTGTGAGAGCTGTGATTGGTCACAGCTTGTCACATGGTACAAGGCTGTTGTGAATGGCCCTGTACCATGTGACCTCGGTGATCATTCACAGATTTCACACGTAGTAAGCAATGATGTCAGAAGTGACATCTTGCTTACTACTCTGCATGTGATCACTGATTGGCCAATCAGGGATCACATGATCGGGACCTCACACAGAGATCCCGTACGACGATTGGTGTTCACACAGCGGGCACTGGATCGTGGTGCCGCGCTCTCCCAGGGAGTGCGCACAGCCAGTGAATGCGGGGCCATTTATAAACGTCCACCCGCCCCTGCAGTGCTCCCGTCTGGCCGTTTATGTACATGGGCTGGACGGGAAGTGGTTAAAGGAGAACTCCAGTTCTTTTTTTTTTTTTTTTTTTTTTTTTTTTTTTTATTTGCCATGCATTGGGGTGGTGCCCCCACTGCATGGATGTTTTTTTTTTTCTAAGGCTGAGGACTTGGCTCATACTCACCTAACCCACCAATTCCCTGGAAAACCACGCTCCCCCACGGTCCAGCTGTGGACTGTTCCTATCTGTGGAGCTCACATTGAGCGTGCTGATGTCAGGAATAGCCCATTTACAAGTCTGCTGGACTGGGGGGGGGGGGAACAGGAACCGAAAGGACCGGTCTTGTGCGGGATCAGGTGACTATATCTTTGGTGTCCTCCCCCTTAGAACCAAACGAGCATTTGACCCATGAAGAGCCGGCACACCCCCCAGAAAAAGATGTTCCTGGATTTCTGCTTCCATCTAGTTCCCTCATATACCCCCCTTTTTTTTTTTTTTTTTAAGTCCACAAACGTGCAAACTACAACGAAAAACCCGTAAGTGATCACAAAAAAAGTGCAAGTGCGAACACCACACGAAAAAGTGCACTTAGGGGTGTGTTTGTCCTACCCCCGGAAGGGTTGGACCGTTCACCCGATCCCCCGGGGCACGAAGCTCCTGACAGGGACAAGGTTCCCATTTGGTCCTCCTGGCCTGGTGGACCACCGTTCCTTATGCCCAGCTGAAGCCGGACATTCAGTACTAGGCAAGGGGGTTCTCCCGAAGAGAAAACCCCCTAGGGATCAGGGGAGGAAGGAACCGTAGGGCCACACATCCTCCCCCTAGACTTCAGGTAAGGCCCGAGGACCCACACCCTCCATCCGTGAAAAACACACACATAAGAACAGAAAAAGTGACAAAACGTGGGAGGTGTTAAATTAAATAAATAAAAATAAAAAAGTGGTACCGTGCCTAATAGTGCACAGACCAGGCCCTGAGGCCCGTAGCAAAAATTGCCCTGGACTTAGCCAAAAGACCTGGTCCTTAGGGCGCTGTGCAAAAAGAGGTGAAAAACAGTGGCCATGTGTCATCTTCACACCGTGGGGTCCCACACCCAAGTGTTACTAGTGACACCCCTGAGAGCGTCTTCCCCAGGGGGCACTGAGTTTGCGGACTTTTTGCGTCCCCAGCCCCTGGCCAGACCAAGGTAGATCCGTCCAAATCAGGAGGTACTGGGTCTTTCCAGCTTTCCCAGAGGAATTACTCCCAAGGTCCCAGAGCGTATCGTGGCGCCCCCTGGTTTCTGTCCCTCCGGTCCAGCCTTCCGGACCCCCATCATACCAGTGAGGGTACTATACAACAACCATCCCCGCAAAGCTAGAATGGCCGGGAGCCCCCCCACTGGACACTGATAAGAACAGATACTACACTTGATCTTAGCCAAAAGGCCGAGAAGCGATATACCCCTCATATACCCCCTAGTTGTCTTGGAGTCCCGAAAGGGGGAAATTCCAGTTTTCTGTTCCTCATTGACCTCTCTTGTTCCTTAGGCCTCTGCCAGCTGTGACGGGTCAGTGAGGATCTGGAAGATTGAAGATCAGGTTGGTGAACGTTGTCTGTAGAGATGATAATCCGGCTACATTCAGTATTTTCTGATACCCGCCTTCCTTTGCCTTCCTGTGATTAGGTTTGTGAAGCCAACCTCTCTCTGCTGCCGAAATGCAACGACGTGACCAACGCCAAGTCCCTGTGCAGATTAGCATGGCAGCCGCGGGGCGGGAAGGTGAGCCCACCCTTTGTGTCTAACGTCACGGCCAGGGAGCATGGCGGGCGTGGTGGAGTCACCATCACCGGGAATATAGAATCTGCAATAATCGTAGAATTCCTTCCTTTCTTTGTATTTGGGGAACCCCTGATTTATGCTTTCTCCGAACGGAATACAGAAGTCCTCGGCTGCTGAATGACTAAGACACACCTCTGTCTTCCCACATGGAAGAAAAATATATGTGAAATACTACAATTTTGGCCATATTCAGTATAATTCAAAATATATTTTTGTGTGTGTGTATATATATATGTGTGTGTGTGTGTATATATATGTGTGTGTGTGTGTATATATATATATATGTGTGTGTGTATATATATATGTGTGTGTGTGTATATATATATGTGTGTGTGTATATATATATATATGTGTGTGTGTGTATATATATATATGTGTGTGTGTATATATATATATGTATGTGTGTGTGTGTGTGTGTGTGTGTATATATATATGTGTGTGTGTGTATATATATATATGTATGTGTGTGTGTGTGTGTGTGTGTATATATATATATATATGTGTGTGTGTGTGTATATATGTGTGTGTGTGTGTGTGTGTGTGTGTATATATATATATATATGTGTGTGTGTGTGTATATATATATACAGTCAATGGCCGAAATTGTTGGCCACCCTTGATATTTTTCCTGAAAATCAAGTATTTCACACACAAAAAGGTATTGCATTAACACATGTTTTGCTATACACATGTTTATTCCCTTTGTATGTATTGTGGAACAAATATAACATGTTTGCTATACACATGTTTATGCAGTATGGCAGAAAAGCAAATATGACATAATGTCACACAAAACCCCAAAAAATGGGCTGGACAAAAGTATTGGCACCCTTAACTTAATATTTGGTTGCACACCCTTTGGAAAACATAACTGAAATCAGTCGCTTCCTATAACCATCAATAAGCTTCTGACACCTCTCACCCGGAATTTTGGACCACTCTTCCTTGCAAACAGCTCCAGGTCTCTCTTATTGGAAGGACTTTTTTTTTTTTAACCTTTTCCAACAGCAATTTTAAGATCTCTCCACAGGTGTTCAATGGGATTTAGATCTGGGCTCATTGCTGGCCACTTCAGAACTCTCCAGCGCTTCTTTTGCCATCCATTTCTGAGTGCTATTTATGAACGTATCCTCATTGTCCTGCTGGAAGCCCAGGGATCCTTGGACGCAAACCCAGCTTTCTGACACTGGGCCCAACAGTGCGGGACCCTAAATCCTTTGGTAATCTTTGGACACACATCCATTCTGCTATTTTTTTGACGTATGTTTTTTGGGGTCATGTCACTGCTGGAAGGACCCAGGATCTTGGACGCAAAA
>CATNWA010017121.1:5000-20000 GCA_951230385.1 Staurois parvus | reverse complement strand
TTATTATATATGATTCTGTTTTTTAAAGCTAATTAGAGCCAGGAGTGAGCCAAACCTTGACTCCAATCAGTGTTTGATGATATTGGATGTGTTTGCTGACAGCTGTCCTGCCCTTAAAAAACACACACCTGTTTTTTTTTTTGGTTTCAAGAAGCACTGTCTGATGTGAACCATGCCTCGCAGAAAAGAGCTCTCAGAAGACTAAGATCAAGAGTTGTTGACTTGCATGAAGCTGTAGAAGGGTTTTTGTTTATCTTCAAAAGCCTTGATGTTCATGTGTCCACGGTTTGAAAGACAGACTGTCTACAAATTGGAGAAAGTTTTGTGCACTGTTTGCTACTTCCCTAGGCGTGGTCATTTTGTAAAATGACTGCAAGAGCCCAGCGCAGAATGCTGCATGAGGTAAAGAAGAATCCTCGAGTGTCAGCTTACCTACAGAAATCTCTGGCACATGCTAAAATTTTTTTTGACACATCTACAATAAGGAAAACATTAAACAAGAATGGAGTAACATTGGGAGGACACCACGGAGGAAGCCATTGCTGTTGTGTGTTTAAAGAATATTGCAGCACGTTTGAAGTTTGCAAAAGAGCACCTGGATGTTCCACAGCACTACTGGCAGAATATACTGTGGACAGATGAAACCAAGATTGAGTTGTTTGGGAAGAACACACAACACTTTTGTGTGGAGAAAAAAAAGGCCCAGCACACCAACATCAAAACCTCATCCCCACTGTGAAAAAATTATTTTTTTTCATGGTTTTTATTTTTGCTGCTTTTTTGCCTCAGGGCCTGGACGGATTGTTTCATTGATGGGGAAAATGAATTCCAGAGTTTATTTTGACATTTTGCAGGTAAAACATACGACCATTTGGTTTGGAATTAGGCCAACTGAAGTTCCGCAGAGGATGGGTGATGCAATTTATAGGGACAATGACCCAAAAGCATTTTTTTTTTTTCAACAAAAGAAATGGCTGCAACAGCCCAGAATTTTTCTTTGTGGCCCAGTTTTTTTTTGAGTCCTGGCCTCAAACCCCGACTTTTTTTGCTGTGGCATGACCTTAAGAGAGGTTTTTGATTCACACCAGGTGTTTGAATATTGCTACACTGATGAAACAGTTTTTTTGAAGAGTAGAGTGGTCCAAAAAATAGACTCCATTCGTTGTGCAGGTCTGATCTGCAACTACAGGAAACGTTTTGGTTGAGGTTTTTTGCTGCCAAAGGAGGGTCAACCAGTTATTAAGTTATAAAGGTTCACATACTTTTTCCTCCTGCACTTTGAATGTTTACATGTTATGTGCAATTAAAAACCATGGCAACATCTAAATGTTTGTGTAGTATTATGTTTTTTTAGACTGTGTTCTTCTTTGTTGTGACTTAGATGATTTTTAGTTCAGAGCACATTTTATGCCCAATTTAGATTTGCAAAACTCCACGTTTATTGTCCCAAGGGGCGGTTTTTTATACTTTTTCTTGCAACTGTTTTGATGTGTTGGGTGTTGTGTATATATATATTTTTATTGTGTGTTGTGTATATATATATTGGAGTTATGTTTTGTTGTGTTGTGTGTATATATATAATTTGTTATGTGTGTGTAACTATTTATATGTGTGTGTGTGTGTGTGTATATATATATTTTGTGTGTGTTTTATATATATATGTGTGTGTGTGTGTGTGTGTTTTATATATATTTATGTGTGTGTGTGTGTTATATATTATATAATTATGGGTGTGTGTGTGTGTATATATATATATATGTGTGTGTGTATATATATATTTTGTGTTGTGTGTGTGTATATATATATATATATGTGTGTGTGTGTGTATTTTATATATGTGTGTGTTTTGTGTATTTATATATTTATGTGTGTTTTCATGGTATATATATATATGTGGTGAGTGTGTGTGTATATATTATATATATGTGTGTGTGTGTGTGTATTTATATGTGTGTGTGTTGTTATATATTTATGTGTGTGTGTGTGTGTATATATATATGTTTTTTTTTTGTTGTATTTAATTTTGTTGTGTGTGTGTATATAATAATGTGTTTGTTTGTGTATATATATATATGTGTTGTGTGTTTGTATATATATGTGTGTGTGTGTTTTATATATATTTTTTGTGTGTGTGTATTATATATGTGTGTTGTTTGTTATATATATATGTGTGTTTGTGTATTTTATTAAATATATTTTGTGTGTGTGTGTATATAATATATAATATGTTTGTGTGTGTTTTTGTTGTATTATATATAATATATTTTTGTTATAAAAAGTCACAAGTTTTGTATATAAATATTGTGTTGTTGTGTATTTATATTTTTTTTTTATGTTTTGTTTGTTTTTTTATGTATATCATAAATTTTATTGTGTTTTGTTTTTTTATATTTTATTTATTTTTTTTTTTTTTTTTTTTTTTTTATATATTTTTTTTTTATGTGTGTGTATATTTTGTCTCTGTAACTAAACACACGGACCTAAATAAAACCATAAAATATAGTGGAAACACAACACATACATTTTGGTCTAAATTTCTGAAGAACAATGTATTTATTTATTTCCAAAAATTTATGTGTGTGGGGGTGTGTATAACGGAACACAAAGAAAAATGTGTTTTGTGTTTTTTTTTTATTTCATTTAATTAGCAAAAAATACCCCCCCCCCCCCCCCAGTGGTGATTAAATACCACCCAAAGAAAGCTCTAGTTGTGTGTGAGCAAAATGCTGAAAAAAATTAATTTGGGCACTGTGTTGGCATGACTGCACAATTGCCATTCAAAGTGTGGAACTGCTGACAGCTGAAATTGGGCTGGGGGGGGGGGGGGGGGCCAGTGCCGGTTCTGAAGAGGTTATTGTGGAAAGTGTATTTCTTTTGTTACAGAACATTAATTTGTTATAGGTCATTTTTTTTTGAAGACAGGTTTTTCTGAGCTTTAACCTGCTGTTTTGGTGACAGGGCCTCTTTACAACATCCATGTATGCGTGTTGATTGTATGTGTAATGCTCTGACGGGATGGATTTGTGTTTCCAGCTGCTTGCCATCCCGGTGGACAAAGCCGTTCACTTCTATGACCGCGGGCACTTGGAAGAGCAGCTTCTGTCTGTCTGATCATTTTATAACTCAGGTAGGTTCATTGATGGTGAAAAGTTAGTCATTGTGTTTGGTGATGTTTTTGGGTGAATATCTGAATTTTGGAGATTTTTCCACCTCATTTTGCCTTGCCCCATGTTTACCAGCCGTTCAGCGACTCCAGCAGTTGAGCGCCATCCCCAGGCTGGTCTGAATGAACATTCAGCTCCAGATGGCCCACAAAGTACCTACCTCTGGCATTACAGAGCCTCGTGGGCACTTCATATGTTCACCATAAAACACACGCCCAGCAAAATCATTTATTGAAAGTCGGTGGAGATGGGTTGGGAAGGCTCAGCATAGGAGGAGGTAGGTCTTTGCCATCATCTTGGAAGAGGGGGGAAGTGTCCGGACTGGAAGGGGGGGGAAAGTGTCCGGACTGGAAGGGGGGGAAAGTGTCCGGACTGGAAGGGGGGGAGAAAGTGTCCGGACTGGAAAAGGGGGGAAAGTGTCCGGACTGGAAGGGGGGGAAAGTGTCCGGACTGGAAGGGGGGGAAAGCGTCCGGACTGGAAGGGGGGGAAAAAGCGTCCGGACTGGAAGGGGGGGAAAGCGTCCGGACTGGAAGGGGGGGGAAAGTGTGTCCGGACTGGAAGGGGGGGGGAAAGTGTCCGGACTGGAAGGGGGGGAAAGTGTCCGGACTGGAAGGGGGGGGAAAGTGTCCGGACTGGAAGGGGGGGAAAGCGTCCGGACTGGAAGGGGGGGAAAGTGTCCGGACTGGAAGGGGGGGAAAGTGTCCGGACTGGAAGGGGGGGAGGAAAGCGTCCGGACTGGAAGGGGGGGGAAGTGTCCGGACTGGAAGGGGGGGAAAGTGTCCGGACTGGAAAGGGGTGAAAGTGTCCGGACTGGAAGGGGGGGAAAGTGTCCGGACTGGAAGGGGGGAAAGTGTCCGGACTGGAAGGGGGGGAAAGCGTCCGGACTGGAAGTGGTTTAAAGCAGAACTTTCCCTTTTGGGTGGAGCTTCGCTTTAAGTCTTGGCATGCCGAGTCGCACCCTACTGTCAGCAATTACAGCCGTCATACCCGTGTGGTTCTGACTCGGTCGGAGCCGCACGATTTCTGAAGTAGTCCATGCGCTACTTTTGGTGCGATTTTGTGTCCAATGTTTTGCAGATCGCACCTCTAATCAGCACGGCATCCTTCACTGTAAGTCACACATTTCAGTCGGGATTGGTGTGACGGGGGGGGGGGGTTAGGGCCTGTCCACACAATCTGCCATGTGTACAGATAGGTCAGGTCACAGTGACGTGTGTGGGGTACATGCAGTACTTTTTATTGCAGTGTTGCGGCGCAGGGCACCTTATTGCAAAGCCGCTGTGATGAACAGAACTGAATGAAATATCAGTTTGTTACATTTCAATAAAGTTTAAAAAAAACGGTACAATGTGAAGTTGTCAGCGCATCGGCTCCGCTCTCAGCACCGCATCGGCTCCGCTCTCAGCCCCGCATCGGCTCCGCTCTCAGCACCGCATCGGCTCCGCTCTCAGCACCGCATCGGCTCCGCTCTCAGCACCGCATCGGCTCCGCTCTCAGCACCGCATCGGCTCCGCTCTCAGCACCGCATGCGCTGTAACTGCCTTCTAATGCAAATCTTACTAACCTTCTACACCAACATCCTTATGTAACCTGTTTACAGCCTCCAATACCCAAAGCTGGATACAGTAAACTCCTCCATACGGGCACAATTCATCTTCACTTTGCCCAACACCCAGAACATTCCATATAGCCACTGATAGGAATGACGGGGGAGGGGGAGGGGGGGGTCATACCAGGTTTCTGTATTTCTCTCCTCTTCATGGTTCGCCCTCGTTTTTGTCCTGTGGCTCTGCTTCCCTTGTGACCACCGTGACTTGTGTATCTTGCAGCCTCTGAATGTGGTCACCTGGTCTCCCTGTGGACAGTACATCATAGCGGGAAGTATTGACGGCTGCATTGTGGCCTGGAACGTGGGCACCAAAGCTTGCTTGGAAAGGTAATATCTGCATTGTACAGCATTCAGAGAATGACTTCAGCAGTGAATGTAATGGGAAGAAAATGATCTAGTTCTGGGAGACCTGATAGAAACTATATTGCCAAAAGTAATGGGCCTGCCCTCCCAATCATGTGATTCAGGTGTTCCAATCCCCTCCCAATCATGTGATTCAGGTGTTCCAATCCCCTCCCAGTCATGTGATTCAGGTGTTCCAATCCACTCCATATCATGTGATTCAGGTGTTCCAATCCCCTCCATATCATGTGATTCAGGTGTTCCAATCCCCTCCCAATCATGTGATTCAGGTGTTCCAATCCCCTCCCAGTCATGTGATTCAGGTGTTCCAATCCCCTCCACATCATGTGATTCAGGTGTTTCAATCCCCTCCATATCATGTGATTCAGGTGGTCCAATCCCCTCCATGGACACAGGTGTATACAATCATCCCCTAGGCATGCAGACTGCTTCTACAAACATTGGTGAAAGAATGGGTCGCTCTCAGGAGCTCAGTGACTCCAAGCGTGGTCCCGTGATAGGTGGCCACCTGGGCAATAAGTCCATCCGTGACATTTCCTGGCTACTAAATATTCCACGCTCAACTGTTAGTGGGATTATAACAAAGTGGAAGCAACTGGGAACAACAGCCACTCCGCCACCAAGTGGTAGGCCACGTCACATGACAGGGCGGGGTCAGCGCATGCTGAAGCGCACAGTGCGCAGAAGTCGCCAACTGTCTGCAGAGTCAATAGCTAAAGACCTCCAAACTTGGTGTGGCCTTCAGATGAGCCCAACAACAGTGCGTAGAGAGCTTCATGGAATGGGTTTCCATGGCCGAGCAGCTGCATCCAAGCCTTCCATCACCAAGTGCAATGCAAAGCGTCGGATGCCGTGGTGTAAAGCACGCTGCCACTGGACTCTAGAGCAGAGGAGGCGTGTTCTCTGGAGTGACCAATCACACTTCTCTGTCTGGCAATCCGATGGACGTGTCTGGGTTTGGTGGTGGCCCGGAGAACGGTATTTGCCTGACTGCATTGTGCCAAGTGTAAAGTTTGGTGGAGGGGGGGGATTATGGGGTGGGGGGTTTTTCAGAGGTTGGGTTGGCCCCCTAGTTCCAGTGAAGGGAACTCTTAAGGCGACATTTTGCACAATTTCATGCTCCCAACTTTGTGGGAGGAGTTTGGGGATGGCCCCTTCCTGTTCCAACATGACTGCACACCAGTGCACAAAGCAAGGTCCATAAAGACATGGAGGAGCCAGTTTGGGGTGGAGGAACTTGACTGTCCTGCACAGAGTCCTGACCTCAACCCCATAGAACACCTTTGGGATGAATTAGAGCGGAGACTGTGAGCCAGGCCTCCTCCCCCGACATCAGTGCCTGACCTGACAAATGTGCTTCTGGAAGAATGGTCCAACCTTCCCATAGACACCCTCCTAAACCTTGTGGACGGCCTTCCCAGAAGAGTTGAAGCTGTTATAGCTGCAAAGGGCGGGGCCAACTCAATATTGAACCCTGCGGACTAAGACTGGGGGGCCATTAAAGGTCATGTGTGTGGGAAGGGCGGGGCAAACTCAATATTGAACTCTATGGACTAAGACTGGGGGGCCATTAAAGGTCCTGTGCGTGGAAAGGGCGGGGCCAACTCAATATTGAACCCTACGGACTAAGACTGGGGGGCCATTAAAGGTCCTGTGCGTGGAAAGGCTGGCGGGACAATACTTGGGGCAATATAGTGTATTACCGGAATGGCAATAACAACATCTGCTTTTTATTGAACATTCCGGGCGGAGTCAGACCAAACATTACATTGTTGCACCCATGTCAGTGGATCGCTCCTTTCAGCGGGGGAGAATTGTTTTGACTGATGAGTATTTCGGAGGTTATAGTAACATAGGTAAATAAAACATAATTTGGCCGCAATTCTTCCCCCCTTTCTGTCCTAGGGTCAAGCATGAGAAGGGTTTCACCATCTGCGCTCTGGCCTGGCACCCTAAGCTGCCCCAGGTTGCCTACACTGATAATGAGGGCAATCTCGGCCTGCTGGAGAATGTCTGCCAAGGTGCTGCAAAGTCCGTGGAGAAGGTAAGTCGTCTTTATATACAACGTATACTGAAAGGGTCGGTTTATCCCCTTTGCACCGGAACCTCCCGGCCCTTTAAGAGTTTCAGAAGCCGGGAGGCAGGGCGCGGTTTTTTTAGGGTCATGTGACCTCCGTGATTCACTGTCACGGCGGTCACATGATCGGAAAAGGTCCTGATCGCAAGGGGAGAGCGGGACCTTTCCGTGAGTCACGGACATATGTGCTGGGAGCGCGCAGGGCGTGCGCTGTCAGCACATACATATGTTCAAATGGTACGCAAATATGTGGCCGCTCAGCATCAAGGTCCAGACGCCGAGAGGCCACATATTTTCGTGCGCTCGGCGTCTAGGGGTTGAATAAAGAAGCATTGCTCCCACTGTTGTCTAGACTCACCTGCACTCTGCTCCCAACCAATCAGTTCAAAATGTAGGCCCATTTCACACGAACGGACCGATGGGGTCCGCCTGTCCGGTTTTCACGGTCCATCCATAGACTTCAATGGACCGTCGGGTGTCAGTGGACAATAGTCCATTGACACCCGCCAGCATCCGATCCGATCCCGTACGCCAAAAACAGACGGATGGGGATCCATTCCCCCATCCAGCGGATCGGATCGTTTGACAATCGGGTGGAAATTGACAGGCGGTCTTTTTCCATCTGACCGCCCCAATGAAATCAGCGGCCAGTGTCTGTGTCCGCTCTGCTGCAGCGGAGCGGACACAGACCTTTTTTATCCGCTTGCTCAGCGGGAATCAGCATAGAGATCCCCCCCACTGAGCAGGCGGACCCGCTGACGGCTCCGCCCCATCTGTAAGGGGCCATAGAGTCTTGTTGTATAGGACTTAGGACTCTCAGCCTGTGGTCACATGCAGGGCTGATGTTAGAAACCACAGGGCCCCCATACAGCCAACCTGACAGGGCCCCCATACAGCCCACCTGACAGGGCACCCTTTCCCAACAAAAAAAGAAAGTTTAATATGCTTCAGTTATGAATGAACACAGTGAGCGATGGGTACCGATCCCTCATTGTGTTCATTCAGGAAAAGAAGGGGCTGGAAACTGGACACTTCCTCCATTTTCCATCCTGAAGGATCCTATTGCAGCTTGCAGTGCGCTTGCAGCTGCTGGTGGGAAGGAGAGGAGGGAAGCCGGCAGTGTTACAAGGGTGAGGTGTCTAGGCAGCAGGGGAAACGTATTGTGCACAGGGATAGGATGGTGATGGGTGGGCCGGGATGATGACGGGTGGGCCGGAATGGGGGTGGAGGGGTTGACAATTAGTGGAACCCCCTGTATGGCTCTCTCTACAGCAGTTGAAAGGCAGCGGGAGGAGAGAAGAGGCCGGCTATCAGGTGGCTGTAATTGCCTCCCGCTGTGCCGATCCCTCTCCCTGCCCACATCCTATTCATGCAGCTGCCTGGGCCCCATACAAGAGGACTGGTGGTACCCCCTTATCCACGGCCCTGGTCATGTGACAGGGGGTAACGGCCACTCAGATCATTACCCACTGATTCCATCCACGTGTGCCCAGCAGAATCCCACCCCCCCTCCCCCATAAATGCTGGGGCGGGGCAATCGCATCATTGCTTGCTAGGACGCCAGCAGTCCTAGCGACTAGTAATGTGCTTTCCCTGCTCTAGTAGTCCTCCTACCAACCAATGATGTGATTGCCATGCTCCAGCATTTATGGGAGGACTAGGTTTCCTCTGCTAGGATGCCAGCGGTCCTAGCAGCCAACCATGGCACCAGGGGGTCGGAGAGAAATCTGGGCTGGGCACCGGCAGGCTGGTCTCCATATTACTATACACAGACCAGCACACCCCACTGCCAGCCAATCAGGGTACTTTCCTGGACTGTTGATGTGGGCCGGATAAAATCTTTTAGCGGACGAGATTCAACCCATGGGTGGTAGTTTCATATACGGCTCTGTGACGTTCCACTCTTCTGTTCCTCAAAGACCTCCGCGGCCACCACCAAAGATTACGATGCGTTGTTTGATGAGGACGGCGATGATGAAGACTTCCTGAACACGGACATGATCGATCACCAGGCGTCTGTCGGTGATGAGGAGGAGGAGGATGATAACTTTGGACCTGTATCAGGCCGAGCCAGAATCCGGGCCATCCTGGATGATGATGACAATTCTCTAGGTATTGACATTTGTTCTTGTTAAAGCTGGAGTTGGATACAGCGGGGGAAATAATGATCTGACCCCCTGCAGATTTTGTACATTCGTCCACTTACACAGAAATGAAGGGTCTATAATTGTTATCATAGGTGTATATTAAATGATAGAAACAATATCAACCAAAATCCAGAAAAAAAAACACGATAGAAATGTTATAAATGGAATTGCATTTCAGGGAGTAAAATAAGTATTTGATCCCCAAGCAAAACATGACTTGGTACTTGGTGGAGGAACCCTTGTTGGCGAGGGCAGAGGTGAGGCACGTTCCTTGTAGTTGGTGGAGGGACCCTTGTTGGCGAGGGCAGAGGTGAGGCACGTTCCTTGTAGTTGGTGGAGGAACCCTTGTTGGCGAGCACAGAGGTGAGACGTTCCTTGTAGTTGGTGGAGGAACCCTTGTTGGTGAGCACAGAGGTGAGACGTTCCTTGTAGTTAGTGGAGGAACCCTTGTTGGTGAGCACAGAGGTGAGACGTTTCTTGTAGTTGGTGGAGGAACCCTTGTTGGTGAGCACAGAGGTGAGACGTTTCTTGTAGTTGGTGGAGGAACACTTGTTGGCGAGTGCAGAGGTGAGACGTTCCTTGTAGTTGGTGGAGGAACCCTTGTCAAGCACCAAGGTGAGGCGTTCCTTGTAGTTGGTGGAGGAACCCTTGTTGGCAAGCACCGAGGTGAGGCGTTCCTTGTAGTTGGTGGAGGAACCCTTGTTGGCAAGCACAGAGGTGAGACATTCCTTGTAGTTGGTGGAGGAACCCTTGTTGGCGAGCACAGAGGTGAGACATTCCTTGTAGTTGGTGGAGGAACCCTTGTTGGTGAGCACCGAGGTGAGGCGTTCCATGTAGTTGGTGGAGGAACCCTTGTTGGCAAGCACCGAGGTGAGGCGTTCCTTGTAGTTGGAGGAACCCTTGTTGGCGAGCACAGAGGTGAGATGTTCCTTGTAGCTGGTGGAGGAACCCTTGTTGGCGAGCACAGAGGTGAGACATTCCTTGTAGTTGGTGGAGGAACCCTTGTTGGCGAGCACAGAGGTGAGACGTTCCTTGTAGTTGGTGGAGGAACCCTTGTTGGTGAGCACAGAGGTGAGACGTTCCTTGTAGTTGGTGGAGGGACCCTTGTTGGTGAGCACAGAGGTAAGACGTTCCTTGTAGTTGGTGGAAGAACCCTTGTTGGCGAGCATAGAGGTAAGACGTTCCTTGTAGTTGGTGGAGGAACCCTTGTTGGTGAGCACAGAGGTAAGACATTCCTTGTAGTTTCTGGAGGAACTCTTGTTGGCGAGCACAGAGGTGAGACGTTCCTTGTAGTTGGTGGAGGAACCCTTGTTGGCGAGCACAGAGGTGAGACGTTCCTTGTAGTTGGTGGAGGAACCCTTGTTGGCGAGCACAGAGGTGAGACGTTCCTTGTAGTTGGTGGAGGAACCCTTGTTGGTGAGCACAGAGGTGAGACGTTCCTTGTAGTTGGTGGAGGAACCCTTGTTGGCGAGCATAGAGGTAAGACGTTCCTTGTAGTTGGTGGAGGAACCCTTGTTGGTGAGCACAGAGGTAAGACATTCCTTGTAGTTTCTGGAGGAACTCTTGTTGGCGAGCACAGAGGTGAGAGGTTCCTTGTAGGTGGTGGAGGAACCCTTGTTGGCGAGCGCAGAGGTGAGAGGTTCCTTGTAGGTGGCGGAGGAACCCTTGTTGGCGAGCACAGAGGTAAGATGTTCCTTGTAGTTGGTTCCCAGGTTTGCAGACTTCTCAGGAGGGATTTTGATCCACTCTTCTTTATAGATCTTCTCTAAATCCTTAAGGGTTCTTGGCTGTTGCTTGGCAACTCGAAGTTTCAGCTCCATCCATACATTTTCTATAGGATTAAGGTCTGGAAACTGGCTAGGACACCCCATGACCTTAACCGCATCCCGACCGCTCTATAGGAGAAATACTGCTACAGGGCAGCACGGTATGCAAAATCACGTGATTTTGTGTTTTCAGGTAGGGGGCGTGTTCGAGGCGCGCACACGCCATACCTGCACTGCCATTCGCGGACAAGGCTGTCGATCACCGGGTCCTGGCTGGTGATTACTCGCCGGCACCAGGTGATTTCTGAGGATCTCCGACGGGGAGGAGAACTGTTTTGTTTACTAACAGTCCTCCTCCCTGTCAGCTCGGGCACACTGCACAGCCATCCAGAGCAGTGATTGAGTACAGTGAAGCAAACAGACCCCGCCCCCTAGTAAAACACTCCATGCACACAGTTAACCCTTTGATCTCCCCTCATGTTAACCCCTTCCTGCCCAGTGCCATTAGTACAGTGTCAGTGCTTTTTATTAGCACTGATCACTGTATTGATGTCAGTGACACCAAGTCAGTTCCCCTCCCCCAGTGTCAGAATGCCGTCGCAGTCGCTGATCGCCGCCATTACTAGTAAAAAATTTTAAACAAATCCCAGTATCTATCCCGCCATTTTTAGATGCGATAACTTTCACGTAAACCAATTAGTTTACACGTATCGGGGTTTTTTTTTTTAGCGAAGACACGGAGCGGGAGACATTTTGGCCGAAATTTATGATGAAGTTTGATTTTTTACATTTTTTTTACTGGACATCTTTAATAGCAAAAAGTCTAAAATATTGTTTTTTTCCTCATAATTGTCGGTCTTTTTTTACAGTGCAAAAAATAAAAAACCGCACAGGTGATCAAATACCACCGATAAAAGCCTAATTAATGGGAAAAAAGGACGTAAATTTCATTTGGGTGCAGCGTTGCATGACTGCGCAATTGTCAGTTAAAGTAACGCAGCTCCGTAACGCAATAAATGGCCTGGTCAAGAAGGGGGGGGGGGGGAGAATCCTTAGGAGGGGGAGTGGTTAATGTGCTTCTTCTTGGGCCGCTCCTTTGTTGCCTCCATTACAGCCTGTACGTCATACTGATTGACTTTACTCTTGCTTGCTTTAGATGTCCCGTCTCTAAAGTCTGTTGGTGTGGAAAAGCCAGACGGGGTTCGACGAGGATGACCGATCTACCGCCGCCGAAACCTGTTCCATCGTTCCCTTCAAAGCCGGTTTATAGTGGGCCGATGCCAACACCACCGCAGAAACCCTTTCCAGCCGGGCTCTACCCCGGCGCATCTCATGCACCGCTTCATGGTGAGTGTGACGGGAGTGACTTTGGATGGGGGGGCCCATGGAACACAGCTCACTTTGGAGAGGTGGGGAGACCCCTGTCTCAGCTCCCCATATCCCTCTTATGTGTAAGTCACCCTGTGCCTGTTAGGGGTACAGGGTGATCTGTCCTAATATTGGGGTGGGGGGTTGTGGATTGTTTAATGCCATGTGGTTGCATCCCATTGTTCTATTGTGTGTCTGGCTTGGGAGCAAATTATTATGGGATGTATGTGTTTGTGTGTATTGGCTTGGTGGGGGGGTGTCTCCAGCAGCCCTCCCTCCTGATGGAACTGTCTGCTGGTGTGTCTCTTGTTACTGCAGATTGCCCTGTGTCATTATGCAGGGAGGGGGGATTGTTCCCCTGAGTGTATATATCTTGTGTCTGTGTTAAAATAAACTAGTCTACTTCCTGGATCTGTGTTCGGACAGATTGGGGTGTCGTTTAGTATTGTATGGTCAGCGGTGGTGTCCGTGTGTCGGTGTTCGGACAGATTGGTGTCGTCTAGTCCTGTATGGTCTCTGTGGTGTCAGTGGTCAGTGTTTCGGACAGATTGGTGTCGTCTAGTCTTGTATGGTCAGCGGTGGTGTGTCTGTGGTCGGTGTTCGGGATAGATTGGTGTGTCTGGTCTTGTATGGTCAGCGGTGGGGTCCGTGGTCGGTGTTCAGACAGATTGGTGTCGTCTAGCCCTGTATGGTCAGCGGTGGTGTCCGTGGTCGGTGTTCGGACAGATTGGTGTCGTCTAGTCTTGTATGGTCAGCGGTTGGTGTCCGTGGTCAGTGTTCGGATAGATTGGTGTGTCTGGTCTTGTATGGTCAGCGGTGGGGTCCGTGGTCGGTGTTCGGACAGATTGGTGTCGTCTAGCCCTGTATGGTCAGCGGTGGTGTCCGTGGTCATGTTCGGACAGATTGGTGTCGTCTAGCCCTGTATGGTCAGCGGTGGTGTCAGTGGTCGGTGTTCGGACAGATTGGTGTCGTCTAGTCTTGTATGGTCAGCGGTGGTGTCCGTGGTCAGTGTTCGGACAGATTGGTGGCGTCTAGTCTTGTATGGTCAGCGGTGGTGTCCGTGGTCGGTGTTCGGATAGATTGGTGTGTCTGGTCTTGTATGGTCAGCGGTGGTGTCCGTGGTCGGTGTTCGGACAGATTGGTGGCGTCTAGTCTTGTATGGTCAGCGGTGGTGGTGTCCGTGGTCGGTGTGTTCGGACAGATTGGTGTCGTCTAGTCTTGTATGGTCAGCGGTGGTGTCCGTGGTCGGTGTTTCGGACAGATTGGTTCGTCTAGCCCTGTATGGTCAGCGGTGGTGTCAGTGGTCGGTGTTCGGACAGATTGGTGTCGTCTAGTCTTGTATGGTCAGCGGTGGTGTCCGTGGTCGGTGTTCGGACAGATTGGTGTCGTCTAGTCTTGTATGGTCAGCGGTGGTGTCCGTGGTCGGTGTTTCGGACAGATTGGTGGCGTCTAGTCTTGTATGGTTTTTTGTCAGCGGTGGTGTCCGTGGTCGGTGTTCGGACAGATTGGTGGCATCTAGTCTTGTATGGTCAGCGGTGGTGTCTGTGGTCGGTGTTCGGACAGATTGGTGGCGTCTAGTCTTGTATGGTCAGCGGTGGTGTCCGTGGTCGGTGTTCGGACAGATTGGTGGCGTCTAGTCTTGTATGGTCAGCGGTGGTTTCCGTGGTCGGTGTTCGGACAGATTGGTGTCGTTTTGTCTAGTCTTGTATGGTCAGCGGTGTGGTGTCCGTTGGTCGGTGTTCGGACAGATTGGTGTCGTTTGTAGTCTTGTATTGTCAGCGGTGGTGTCCGTGGTCGGTGTTTGGACAGATTGGTGGCGTCTAGTTCTTGTATGGTCAGCGGTGGTTGTCAGTGGTCGGTGTTCGGACAGATTGGTGTCGTTAGTCTTGTATGGTCAGCGGTGGTGTCAGTGGTCGGTTTTTTCGGACAGATTGGTGGCGTCTAGTCTTGTATTGTCAGCGGTGGTGTCCGTGGTCGGTGTTTTGACAGATTGGTGTCGTCTAGTCTTGTATGGTCAGCGGTTGTGTCTGTGGTCGGTGTTTTTTTGACAGATTTTTGTGTCGTCTAGTCTTGTATGGTCAGCGGTGGTTGTCTGTGGTCGGTGTTTCGGACAGATTGGTGTCGTTAGTCTTGTATGGTCAGCGGTGGTGTCCGTGGTCGGTGTTCGGACAGATTGGTGTGTCTAGTCTTGTTTGGTCAGCGGTGGTGTCCGTGGTCGGTGTTTTCGGACAGATTGGTGGCGTCTAGTCTTGTATGGTCAGCGGTGGTGTTTTGGTCGGTGTTCGGGACAGATTGGTGGCGTCTAGTCTTGTATGGTCAGCGGTTGGTGTCGGTGGTCGGTGTTCGGACGGGGAAGTGGGGTCTAGTGGAAGTACCGAAGCGCAGTCTTTTTCCGTTACAGTGTGTGACCAGCAATATTCCCGTTGCACACGTTCCTGGATTGGGCTTGGAGGTCGATGAGCGCTGCAGCAACTGCCAGCTGAAAACTGGTGACATGACAGACTG